>PVNU02001939.1:0-160889 GCA_003013855.2 Liriodendron chinense | reverse complement strand
ATTCGCTCTTCGGCATTTGAAGTAATGGTCGCAGATGGACAAAATTGGCGTGCACAGGCCGTTGCAAGGACGTGGAATTGATAATGCAAGGGTATCACTTCCGTGCTGACATGTTATTTACTTGCCGTTAAAAAGGGTCTGACGTGGTACTCGGTATCCAATGGCTTCGACAGTTGGGTTCCATCGTATGGGACTTTAATAAGTTAACGATGGACTTTACAGTGGGTGACCAAAGTTATCATCTGGAAGGGAGACACGTTGGAGATGCACGATCTGCTAGTATTCATTGCATGGAAAGGCTTCTTAAACATCAGCAGGGAGGTCTTTTATTACAAATTTCCTTGGAGACAACTGCGGGTAATTTAAGTTCCTCCTCACAAGATTTAGCTAATTTACTTAATGGCTTTACTAGTGTGTTTGAGGAACCCAAAGGGTTACCACCAAAACGTTCGCAGGATCATAAAATTGACTTGCAGCCTGGCGTATCACCTCTAAATGTACGGCCATATCGCTACCCTCATTTTCAAAAAAATGAAATTGAGAGAATCGTTCGTGAGATGCTTGCTTCGGGAATTATACGACCCAGCATTAGTCCATTCTCTTCACCGGTCTTATTGGTTCGTAAAAAAGATGGTACATGGCGCTTCTGTGTCGATTATCAAGCTCTTAACCAATCAACGATCAAGGATAAGTTTCCTATCCCAGTGATCGATGAGTTGCTCGATGAACTACATGGCGCTCGTTATTTTTCCAAACTAGACTTGCGGTCGGGGTACCATCAAATTCGGGTTCGAGAGGAGGATATCCCAAAGACAGCATTCCGCACACATGATGGTCACTATGAATTCCTAGTGATGCCATTTGGCCTCACAAATGCGCCATCAACGTTTCAGAGTCTTATGAACGATGTCTTCCGACCTTATTTACGTCGCTTCATATTAGTTTTCTTTGACGACATTTTGGTATACAGCTCCACATGGGCAGATCATCTCCAACATCTGCAAATCACCCTTACTCGACTACGCGACCATCAACTATATGTTAAGAAGTCCAAGTGTGCTTTGGTCAAACAGAGGTGGAATATTTAGGGCATATTATTTCCCATCAAGGAGTGGCGACGGACCCTAATAAAGTGGCTAGTGTAATTCATTGGCCTAAGCCAACCACGGTTAAGGCACTTCGTGGGTTTTTGGGGCTCACCTGATATTACCGACGCTTTGTTAAAGACTATGGAAGAATTAGTCGGCCACTCACGGTTTTACTTAAAAAAGACAATTTTCAATGGACTGAGGAAGCGGGTCATGCCTTCGACTCTCTCAAGGTAGCTGTTTCAAGTGCTCATGTTTTGGCCTTACCAAATTTTTCTAAGCTTTTTGTATTAGAGTGTGATGCTTCAGGTGGTGGAATTGGGGCGGTTCTTATGCAAGAAGGACGTCCTATTGCATTTCTTAGCAAAGCGTTAACGGGCAAGACCCTTGCACTTTCTACATATGAAAAGGAGATGCTTGCAATTATCTATACAGTTACCAAGTGGCGCCCATACCTTCTCGGTCGACGATTTCAAATACAAACAGACCATCGCAGTCTGCAATTTTTTCTCAATCAGCGGGTGTCTTCTCTTGAACAACAAAAATGGGTGTCCAAACTTCTTGGTTTTGATTATGAGATTGTATATCGAAAAGGGAAAGAAAACGTAGCAGCGGATGCTCTCTCACGTCACTTATCTGATGGGTCCATGGCTGCTATACCAATGCCCCAATTTTCATTGTTAGGATTTGAAAAAATAATCTCCAACTGATTTGGGGACACGTGGCAGTATCATCTTTATCCTGTTTGTTAGGATATTGCTAATTGTTATTATCATCTTTATCTTAATTGTTAGGATATTGCTATTTGTTAGGATATTGTTATTTGTTAGGATATTAGTGCTATCTTCTGTTATTTTCAGTTATTATCTTTATGTATTTAATTACGAGAAAATAATAAAAGTTGCAGAGAGATTTTCCATTATTCAAATCAATGCACCACATGCACTAGGAGGACGGGATCCTCCCTCGAAGAAGGATCCAAACCAAATGATGTTAGATTGAGGTTCATACCATTTTGGGCGAGGCCGCGCTCTGTTGGGTGGGTTACGAAGTCAGCAATACACACTGCAGGGGTTTGGATTTTGAATTCTTTGACGGAGGTAGCTTCCTAAGGAAGATTGCGCAAATGTCACTGCATTGATGGAATGAGGAAGAAGGTCAAGGTGGAGCCCTGATTGTTCCAGGTCAGCACATATCAGCACTTACGGGACCAATCAGGTGGTCGGTAAATAGGAAAATCCTGTTGAAAACAAACAAACGATCCGGACTCTTCAATCTCAGTGTTAGAAAATTCTTTCTCGCCAGCTTTTCCTCTCCTATGCATGGCCCACACGATTTTTGGATCCACCTCATTTTTTGTCGCCTGTGCTAAAATGATCTCTCAAAACGATGGATGGACGGGATGGATTTCTCACTAACATCACAGTGGGCCCCACCTAGCAGCATCCGAGAAAAATTTTGCTACACCCACGAGTTAGCTACGCTAGCTACACCAGGCGTAGCAATGACCCCACCATGAAGTATATATCATATCAACGCCGTCCATCCATTTGTTGAGATCATTTGAGGCCATGATACAAAAAGTGAGGCAGATCCGAAGCTCAAGTGGCCCCCAATAAGTTTTTAATGGTTGGCGTTCAATCCCCACTCTTTTCTGTTTTGGGTCCACTTGAGCTTTGGATCTGCCTCGTTTTTGTTTCCATGCCCTCAAATGATCTCACCAAATGGATGGACGGCGTGGATACAACACATACATCATGGTGGGGTCATTGCTACACCCGGTGTAGCTAGCGGAGCTAACTCATGGTGTAGCAAAAATTTTCTGGCAGCATCCCAGGCAGGGAACTTTCTGCGAAAAAGGCTTTCGCAAGGAAACCGGCGTCCGACTCGTTTCCGTGTGTACCACACCGCACCGACGTGGGTGTCGTGGAGGAACGTGGATTGCGTCCTAACCGCCCAGCGCCTCTCCAGGCCACCGTGGGCTTTTTCCACACTTGTTTAGGCATTTTTCAAAACTCAGGGAATTATCTAAGACACAGGTGGACCACACAACCAGGATTAAATACTCACCGTTGAAAACTTCTTTTAAGGGTTACAGAAGTTTAGGATTGAGCTGATTTTGTGTTTTCCCTTCATCAAGGTTTATGTATCTTTATATGAATAGGTTGGATTGCAAATAAACAACAAGTGGGGTCCTAGGAAAGTTTCAACCGTTAGCATTATTATCACTGCTGCTTCCTATGGTGTGGTCCACTTAAGCCTTGGATCTGCCTAACTTTTGGTGCTATGTCATAAAATGTCATGGAAAAATAGATGGATGGTGTGGATAAAATCAATATATTGCAGTGGCCACTCAGACACCCTGCCCGTTCCCCAGCTGGAGACAGGCGGGTGTTGGATGAGAGCGTGTTTAGTGCATGGTAATAGACTGCCCTGCGCAGAAATACCGCAGCCGTTACTGAATGGGATTTGAATCCCTTTCAGAGTATACGGGCGCGGCTTTCCAGTGGAAGCCTCGCGCCCAATTTCCTGTGCTGTGAAATTCTAGGTGGGCCAACAGTGATGTTTTTTTCATAAATCTACACCGTCCATCCATTTTGGGAGCTCATTTTAGGATATGAAAACAAAAATGAATAGGATCCAATACTCAAGTGGGCCGAAAACGTGAGATTTGAACGTCCACAGTTGAAATATTTATGGAGGCACGGGAGTTTCGAATCCTGTTAATACTTGTTTCTCCAGTTCATCCCAGTAATAGTGACATCATGAACGGTATATATGTCATATAAACATCACTGTGGACCATAGGGAGGTTTCAACGGTAGTAATTTACCTACCCACCTTTTCCTTTAATGAGGCCCACTTGAGTCTTGGATCCGGTTCATTTTTGTTTTCATCTCCTAAAATGAGCTCCCAAAACGGATGGACGGGGTGGATTTATAAAAACAAATCACTGTGGGCCCCACCATGGCTACTAGCGCAAGAAATTCCTGCGTAAGGTGTACGTTCAATTGAGCTTCTGTATCCTTTGGTGTGGTCTACCTGCGATTTGCATCTGCCTCATTTTGGGCACTTGCCCTCAAATGAGGTCGAAAAATGGATGTCCAACGCAGATTAAACAAATACATCATGGTGTGGCCCATTGTAACGGGTTACGTAATCCAATCCACCTCCATGCAATTCATGTTTTCAAACAACTCACGTGTTGTATAAACCCATGGGATTCAAGTATATCCACCTTTCCAAACACAATGAGGAGGGATTGGATCCCAATTCTATATATTACACTAATGTGCCAAACACTTCAACCACTGGCTGCAGCATCCCACGGGATTAAATCGAATTCCATATAAGTGTAATGATTACATTGAAAACACTTCCATCCCACCGACTCCCACCTACCGACTCCCACCTACTCCCGTGCTCCAAACACACCTTGAAATCCGTGTCCCCGTGGAGAGCTGCGGGGACTAAGGTATCTACTTTATCAACCCCATTAAGGCAGATCCAAATCTCAGGTGGACCACACCACAGAAAATAGTGGTGATTGAATGCTTTGCCATTAAAAACCTTATAGGGCCCATGTATGGTCGACCTGACATTTGTATCTGCCTCGCATTTGGGCTCATGACCTAAAGGGGGCAAAATGGATGGATGGCATGGATAAAACACATGCATCATGGTGGGGTCTACAGAGATTTTCTTGCATCCACATTGTGCTGCGTGTGCTCCACTATGCAAAATTGCAATCCTGTAAAAATGATGGGTGCAGGTGGATGTGCTGCACTGACTTTAGGCCCATCTTGATGTATTTTTCTTACATCCATGCCGTCCATCCGTTTTTAAAGCTGATATTATGCCACTAACTCAAAAATTAAGTAGATCTAAATCGCAGGTAGACCACACCAAAGGAAAAGTGGTGATTAAAAATAAAACCTTCTGCAACCCACAAAAGTTTTTCATCAAGCTGATATTTTTGTGTTCCATTCATTTATGCCTTTATGACCTTATCAATGGATGATTTCAAGAGATAGAATTTTTAATGTTAGGAATTTTATTTTTTTTCGGTCTTTTTTTGGTCGTGGAAAAGCCTTTTTATAAAAGCAGAAAACTCTCCGTTTATAAAAATGTCAAAATATGCGTGTTAAGATGGTGGAGCAACTGAGGGCATCCAGAAGCCACAGCAGTCTCCGCGTGGCGTGCGTGTGATTACGAAATTCCCAAGCATTGGGGTGAGTGGAATATCTGTCTCCGAGACTCTCGTATAAATACAGATAAATGCCAGTGCCTTTCCTTCTTCACATATAGAGAAATGGTTCCTACCATGCATCCTTGCAGTGCTCGTTCATCATCCTCGCACAATCAAGAAGTAGGCTTGCGTTTTAAACAGACGACGGCTGAATTGTTGGGTTATCTTTGGAAAAAGAACAGAGATCATTCATTTTCCAGCAAATACATCACAGAATGCGACATCTACAAGTTTTATCCTGATGAGCTTTCAGGTAAAGGGATTCTAAGGATTCTCTCTCTCTTTTCTATACAATTTGCAATGTGTAATATCCAATAACTTGATTTAGTTTGCAGGTAAGTTTCAGGTTGGAGAGGAGGACATGTACTTCTATACGCAGTGGAATCGAAAGCATAAGGGTGGGTCGTGCGCAGATCGAACGGTGGGAAAAGGTTCTTGGAAGGCTAGTATTGGGCATACAATCATTGATGATCAAGGTAAAGTACTTGGTTATGAGAGGAGTTTGAAATTCTACATGAATAGGAAGGAGAAAACTGAGTGGATGATGAAAGAGTACTATAGGATCGATAAGGTCGATCCTCCCACCATGCAAACTACGTCTGAGGCTAGTCGTGGGAAGAGGAAGAGGGTGGCTGCAACTCAGGATGATCAGCAGGAAAAGGTGAGAAACAAATAAGAAAAAAAAAGGCATATATCTTGCTCGCATACATCCATCTCTGTTAGTGTATATATTCGTGTAATACTGGGGACCACCATGCTCTTTTTTCCATATTAGTGTTGTATTCTATTTTTGCTTATTACCTTATTGTCTATGTGAAAAATTATTGATTATAAATTAATAGAATGGGAGCATATCCCCAAATTTCCTGACTTTTTTTCCTAAAATTTGGGTATATCCTCCAATTCTATTAATTTATAGTCAATAATATTGTACGTAGACAGTAAAAGAATAAGCAAAAATAGAATACAAAACTAATATGGAAAAAGAATATGGTGGTCTCGCAGAAATATACAAACATGTGTACTAACAATCTCTTGCTTTTTAGATACCAAAAATAGGGTGAAAACTGTAATCTGAAATGCGGAATAAAGGATTGATCTATGCATCAATTGCAGGAATCAAAATAATTTGATCTGAAGTTGCGTACCTATTTGAGAAGCCATAGGATGAGATGGACGGACTGGATCTTTCGCACCTTACACCTTTAGAGGACACTAAGGGATAGAAAAGTTTGTGTCCACGATCGATGTGTAGGCTTGGGGACCCGTCACTATTTATAACAAATTGCATGTGGGAGTTTTTCTTTATTTATTAAAAAAAACCCATCGAAAACTCCCCTTCATTCATGACTTCACACTTAATATCCCATGCCCATTAATGTGGTGTAACGAAGCGTCCCACCCCAACTTACAATGTGATCACGACTTTAGTGGGGTCCACCGGTATGCTTGATCATATATCCATCTTTAGGTAGATCCAAGCCATTGATCATGTAGGCCCACGTTAAGAAGTCTTACATTCTCCCACTTAGGCCACATTGATCAATGTTCAAAATTTATTTTTTCAAAATATTTTGCAAAACATGTTTTGTTATTTTAAAAGAAAACATCTGAATGGTTAACCAATGAATCTGTTGGATAATACAAGCAACGCTTCTACGATCTAGTCCATCAAGATTAGCAGCATTGGATCGTGGTATTACCACAACATTTAATCTTTGCGAAGTGAGACGAATCACGGTCACAAATGCTACCACCCTTAACGACATAGATCAAGGACATGGAAGTGTGGTATGAAGATTACACATATAACGTGATCAAATGTGCCTATCTTCAAGAGGTCCTGGAGCTTTATATGTCTCTAATGAGACATGCTTAAATTCCACTTACTCAAGCTAAAGTTGCGAATACTTAATGAGAAGCAGAAATAAATTTAATAAACAGAATCATCAAAGTCATATAAATGAGATCTCTGTAAATGTCTGTGCATAATGGATCAAACTAAACTCCCACTAACTGAATACATCTGTGAGATTAATGACATACCATAGAAGTCACATGCTCTTGAAATAGCATGATAGAGAGCCCTTTAGTGAGTGGATCTGCTATCATCTGCTTAGTGCCGATGAGTTCCACAAACACTTGACGATTCTGAACTCTTTCCTTCACAACAAGATATTTAATGTCGATATGCTTCGACCTTGATGAATGCTTGTTGTTGTTTGAGAAGTTTACTGTAGCTGAGTTGTCACAAAAGATTCTCAACGGTTTCAGGATACGCTCTAATACCCGCAAACCAGAGAAGAAGCTCTATAGCCATATTGCCTGATTTGTAGCTTCGTGACATGCAACGTACTCAGCTTCCATGGTTAATGAGGCCGTTATTGTCTGTTTCACGCTCTTCCAAGACACAGCCCCACCAACCATCATAAAAATATAGCCAAAAGTTGACTTCTTGGTGTCGAGGCAGCCAGCAAAATCTGCATCTGAGTATCCAACCAACTCTAAATGATCGGTCCTTTTATATGTGAGTGCGAAGTCCTTTGTCCGCTTCAAGTAGCGTAACACCTTCTTTACGGCTATCCAATGTTGCATCCCTGGGTTGGAGAGATACCTGCCCAACATTCCAACTGCAAAAGCGATATCCGGTCGCGTACAAACTTGAGCATACATAATGCTCCCTACAGCTGACGCATATGGAACATCTTTCATACAATTCTTTTCTAGATCATTCTTTGGACACTGAAATTGGCTGAATTTATCGCCCTTCACAATGGGTGATTTGCCAAGAGCACAATTTTGCATGCCGTACCTTTCAAGTACCCTATCGATATAGGACCTTTGTGACAAGCTAAGCAGTCCATGTGATCTATCATGGCGTATCTCAATGTCGATGACAAAAGAAGCATCACCAAGATCATTCATCTCAAATCTTTGAGATAAAAAATTATTGGTATCGCGTAATAACCCAATGTCACTGCTAGCTAACAGAATGTCATCAACATACAAACCAATATAATGAACTTGCTCCCACTGATCTTAACATAGATACACTCATCCGCAGTGTTCTCTACAAAGCCATATGAGGAAATCACTTCATGAAATTTTAAGTACCACTGTCGTGATGCTTGTTTCAACCCAGAAATGGATTTCTTAAGTTTACAAACCATATGTTCTGAGCCATCGGCTGCAAAACCTTCTGGTTGCATCATATATACATTCTCTTCTAAATCTCCATTGAGAAACGCAGTTTTGACATCCATTTGGTATGGCTCCAAATCCATATGAGTCACAAGAGCCATTATGATTCTAAATGAGTCTTTCTTGGATACTGATGAGAAAGTCTCCTTAAAGTCAATGCTTTCACGTTGATTAAAACCCTTGGCAACAAGTCTGGCTTTATATCTTTCGATATTACCTCTAGAGTCCCGTTTAGTTTTAAACACCCATTTACAACCAATCGGCTTAATTCCTTTAGGTAATTCTACAAGATCTCAGACTTTATTGTCATTCATAGATTTTAATTCATCTTTTATGGCATCCAACCATCGAGAAGAGTTAACACTTTGTTTGACTTGTGTAAAGGATTCAGGATCCCTTTCCACCCCTATGTCAAATTCGTGCTCCTGCAAGTAGATGATGTAATCGTCAGGAATTGCAGGCCTTCTCTCTCTATGAGATCTTCTTAATGGCTCATTTTCTTGAATTGGGTTTTGATTTCCTTCTTCAATGGGTTGTATAAGAGGTTCATCATGGTGATCTGTAGTGATTAGAGGCTCAACTACAGGATGTATATCCACATTACTAGGAATGACCGTGATAGGGATCATGGTCCGTTCTTCCTCGAATACAACATTCCTATTGTTGAAGCTCCCATTATTATCAGTGTCCTCAATGAACCTGGCATTCCCAGTCTCTATAATCCTCATGGAGTGGGAAGGACAGTAGAATCTATAACCTCTTGACCTTTCTGAGTATCCAATGAAGAAACAACTTATTGTTCTGGAGTCGAGTTTTCTTTCATGCAGGTTATAGGGTTTGGCCTCTGCTGGACAACCCTAAACGTGGAAGTATCGGAGACTTGGTTTTCTCCCATTCCATAACTCAAAAGGGATTTTTGATACAGCCTTCCTAGGGATCCGATTAAGGATATGAACAGCGGTTTTGATCGCATCACCCCATAAAGATTCTGGCAGTGTTGAATTACTAATCATGCTACGCACCATGTCCATTAGGATGCGATTGCGCCTTTCAGATTCACCATTCTGCTCTGGAGTTCCAGGCATTGTGTATTGGGCGACAATGCCACAATCTTGTAGGTACTTAGCGAACGATCCTGGATTACGTCTTGATTCGTCATATCTGCCATAATACTCACCACCACGGTCAGATCTGACGACTTTAATCTTTCTGTTAAGTTGATTTTCAACTTCAGCTTTATAAATTTTAAAAGTATCCAGGGCCTCCGATCTTTCATTTATAAGATAAAGGTACCCGTAGCGAGAGTAGTCATCTATGAAGGTGATAAAATATTTCTATCCACTCCACGATGCAATAGAGAATGGTCCACAAATGTCTGTATGTATCACCTCTAAGAGTCCCATACTCCTAGTTGCACTTTTCTTTCTGATCCTAGTCTGTTTACCCTTTATACAATCTGTGCATACTTTAAAGTCGGAGAAGTCTAGAGAATGAAGAATTCCTTCCCGCACCAGCCTTTCCAATCTCTCATGAGAGATATGGACTAATCGTATGTGCCATAACATAGATGAATCACAATCCATTCTTCTCTTAGTTCCTGACTTATTTCCATAGAGAGAATGTACATTATAGACGTGAGAGGTATTTAAGTCCAACTGGTATAGGTTATTAACTATGGTGCTAGTGCCAATAACATTTGAATCGTAGTAAATACTAAACCCTTTATTCTCAAATTTAAACGAATAATCGAATTTGTCTAAATGAGAAATTGAAATTAAATTGCGCCTTATGGAAGGCACACAAAATGTATCTACCAGATTCAATGTATGACCTGACTTTAACCTAAGCTTACAAACTCCAATTGCCTCTACGTCCACCTTAATGCCGTTGCCCATATAAATCGATCGCTCTGCATCAGTTGGTGGCCGGCTCTGTAACATATCCTGCATGGAATTACAAATGTGAATAGTTGTACCGGAATCTATCCACCAGGAATCTATCAACACGTCAGCCAGATTAGATTCAAAACAGACTAAGACATAATCCTTACCCTTCTTTACGAGCCACTGCTTGAACTTAATGCAGTCCTTTTTCTGATGGCCCGGCTTCTTACAGAAGAAACAATTATTCTTCTTTGCCCGCTTTCTACTGGACTGATCTTCAGGTTAATGTTAATTGCCTGAAGAACCTGAAGGTTGCTTATCAGAACCTTGTTTTCTTTTCTTTTTCCCATTACGTCCCTGTCCCGAAGTTTCAGGATGGACACTATGTGCCTTACCTTGTTTACTGAGCCTTTCCTCCTCTTAAACGCACTGAGAAATCAGTTCATTTAATGTCCATTTGTCCTTTTGGGTGTTATAGTTAACTTGAAATGTACTGAATTGAGGAGGCAGGGAGTTTAAGACCAAGTATATTAAGAGTTCATCCTCTATTTTAAGACCGAATGAACGAATCTTAGAGACCACATCAGTCAGTTCTACAATGTACTCTCGAATATTTCCATGATCATTATATGATGCGCGAGTTAATCGGCCCAAAAGGGAACTCACTTCAGCTCTATCCGATCTCTTGAATCGGTTTCCTATTTCAGTCATGAAAACTTTGGCCTTCTCAATTTCAGGCATGACACCCTTCATTGTCTCAGAAATCGAGTGCTTCATGATTTGAGAAACATCTTGTTGGATTTAACCCATGCCTTATGGTATGCAATTTCTGATTCAGTACTCTCATCAGATGGTTTAGGAGGTTCCTCCTCTTCTAGAGTAAGGTCTATATCCATGCGCCCCAGGACTATCTCTACGGACTCTCTCCATTTGAGATAATTGGACCCAGTCAAAAGGGGTACCGAATTGTATTGAGTTGGAACATTAGTTGGTTACAAATACACTCACATTAGTAAAGTGTTTGATTATTAATGAATATCAATTAAGTATCAGGCAAAATTCATGATTAACATCCAATTGATTGGGGCCTTCAATTGAATTGTCCAGGATGATGATGGGCCTAATCATACAATCCTGGTGAGAGTCCAACGTATCATCACGACTTCTCCTGTGGGATGAAGTCACGACGTACAAGTAATCTCCTGAACATGAAGCTAATTGATGGTAGTCATGTAAATCTGAGACACTAAACACCTGTGGGCGAAATGGGTCTCTCAGCCTTACACCACAATCATCATTTACTCCACACCGCTTGTTCCTGCCAAACATTAATCGTCTGTGTTTTCGTCACCACTCGCATTGAACCCAAACGCAACTCTATGCAATCCTTATACTGAATCTCAAAATCACGAGTCAAAATTTATAAAATTTTCACTGATTGAGGTCACTGTGGTGGCTAACACAACCAGTTCAAATTGCACAAAATTAGACTCAGGATTGCCTATATAATCCTACCCTCAACGGATTATATTAAAGTTGTATGATTTGGCCTAAAATGTGGTTGATGTTGACCATCTAAAGGTTGGGAGAAATATTTTCTAAATTGACGGTTGGATCAATGATTTAAAAGTCAACAACTAAAATCAGCCATGTAGGATGGGTAATGGCCCTATTTCAGACCAAATCAGAACTTAGACATGAATATTTAATTACTGGGGTCATCCATCAAGTGAAACCCACCAACCGTCTATTTATTTGGTCCGGTCCACTTGTACAAAATGATAACTTAAATAATAACTAGTTTAATCAAAACTCCAAAATTGGGCCATCTATAGGTCAATTTGAGTTGTTAGATATATTCAGAACATACTAATTAGGTTAAGAAACTAGTTTCGGCCTAATCCGATTTAAAATCAATCAGATCCATTCAAAACACATTTTAAATGGTCATGATCAATTTGACCATATCTGAATAGATTCTAAAAAATATGACTAGTCAATATTGAAGATTATATCATTTTAGTTACTCAAACCAAATTTCACTCAAATCTGACCATTGAAACATTATATGTGGCCCACTCAATGAGTGATCAATATTATTCATCCTATATCTCCATCATCTGAAATATGATCGGGGTGAGTGACCACTCTATTCAAAGCTCTCGATGAGGAGAACAAGATTATCGAATCAGATGATCTAAAGGGGGCAAAAAATTGGATAAACAAGGGGTCAAAATCCGCTGACCATACAAACACCTATTAAATGCCCTGGTTTTAAGACAACACTAATTAAACATGCTTTAAGTAAAGCTCATGCTTTAAGGAAAGACCCATTAAAGGCTTTAAGGCCCCATGCTAAAGTGATCAGATGCCCCGATGCATTATTTGAGATATAGAAAAATAAATAAATAAATAAAAATGGAACAATTGATCCAAATGCCCAAAGTAGACCAACAAAAGTTCCAAAGAAAAGATGAACATATTAAGCCTAAGATTTAGGCCTCAAGATCCGATTATTGATATGTAAAAATCGATGGCCCAGATCTGAGTATGAAAATTCATGAATTGATAACTCAGAATAAGATCCGTAATCGGATTCATCAATCTATATTGATCTGCCACAATTGATGCATAGATAGTGTTGATGCCAAAAATTGGTCAACAGACGGAGATGTAGATATATGATCTGAATAGTTGAGTGGAGTTGGGCTTCCAGTATGAAAGGACGGAGATAACGAAATCCTCAGATCCTGCAAAAGAATAAGGAGGATAAGGGGGGTGGCTGGGGTCCAGCCAAAGACCCTCCGATGCCTAAGTCAGTGATCTTGAGTAATCGGATATTTTTTAGTATAGTTCGATACTAGCTTGCGTATCTTGATAATGGCGAGAATATCCTTATTTATAGACTTAGGTTGCGAGATTGCTTGCCCTCTGAAGAGTCGTAATTCTAGCAGACTGCCAGTTGGGTTCCCGGGATCTTAGGATCTGCGTATAACAATCGAAGATCCTTATCCCTAAAAGCTGGGGATGTCGATCTTTTCTCCTGATATCTTGGAGTGAGCCCAAGATTACGGTTTTACAGCTCAGCTTGCTTAAGATAACCTTTATTACATCGGACCGAGCCGACCAGTTTTCATCGGGTTAACATGACCCGACTCGTACCCGGGGCCTGAGATGGGTCGGCTCGTCTTCATCGGGTCAGCAGAAAGCGCTTTTTATCAGGTCGGATCTTTACCCATAACAGAAGTCCCCTTTTTACCCTCGAGGGTGTTCTGCTCAGCTCGAGGGTAAAAACCTTAAGAGGAGATTGCCGACCTAGATAATTTTTGTCGTTTCGTTTCCGCGGCGCCGTCGTTTTGATGGGCGGGAAAACGGCATTAAATGCGTCTCTTGATATATCGAGGAGTCATCATTTCTCCGTACGGCGCGATATCACCGATACGATTTAGCCGAACGGGGTGTTGCCGCGTGTCCTGAACGGCGCAGCTTTTCGAATTCGTCAAGTAGAAAGTTGCCACATGTTGCCTTCGTATTGAATGCGGCGAGACCTGAATAGTGCCCAAATCTTTCCTCGAGTATAAAATCTGTGACTTGGCCAGATTCTGAAAACCCTTCTCCATTTTCTTACTGTTCCCGCACTCTGGTCCTTCTTCTTCCCCATTTTCTTCAACTTTCTTCCTCCCAGCGGCTGTGCCAGCGTTCTGGTACGCTCCTTTTCTTTTCTTCAAAGAACTTTTCCCCTCCTCTCTCTCCTTTTTTTTTTTACCTGAGAAATGTCGGAGCCAGAGACTTCATGCTCTGAGGCCATCCTCAAAGTGAGGTATGATGACCGTGAGTTCGATTTACCTCTCCTCTGTCACGAGGGGGCAGGTTCCAGTGAATCGGATTCAGGTTTAAGGGTGGAAGAGGCCACTGGAGAGGGAGAATCTGAGCCTCCTGAGTCGGCTGCCGGCAGTGCTACGGCCAATAGAGAGCCCTTCGAATTAGATTCTATGATCTCGCAGATTTCCCAAGAAGAACTGGACGCTGCGAAAGAGATATACGAAATCCCTGACTATATAGATTTTAGGGTTCCTGACCGAGCCGATAGGCCGAGCCGACCCAAAGCCGGGGAGGTGGTTATCTCTTTGATGCACCTAGAGTCTGGGCTGAGGTTACCCTTACATCCTTTCGTGAGGGAGGTCCTTAGCGTCTTAGGTCTATCTCCGAGCCAATTGCAGCCGAATGCATGGAGGTGCATGGTCGGATGCTACATACTCTGGCGGAGACTAGGAAATAGGGAGTTTACCTCCAATGAACTTTTCTCCATGCATATCCTCAAGTCCTTGGGTGGCCAAGGACTTTATTATTTTTCGTCGTTGCCGGGCCAGGGTGGCTCGATTATCACCTGTATACCTTCCTCCACCAAAACTTGGAAGAGGAAGTGGTTCTTCGCATCGGGCAGTTGGGAGTGCGCGCCGGACGAGCCTCAACCCCTGAAATTCCGAGTCCGAGCCGACTTCGCTCTGCCAGGTCGGATGAAGTCCCGACCTAACTGTTTTTCCCAATTCTTTCGAAAAATAAACATATATACATATTTTTTACTCATGTATCGGTTCTTTCTTCAGTGTCGGCGACCATTCGGGTGGCGTTATCTGTAGTTGAAGAGAGACAGATCCACAAAGCCCGAGCCGTACCTTCTGCAGAGAGGGACTTCCGGAAAGTAATCACACTTAACTCTGTTGCTGAATCAGGTCGGTAAGCTGAGCTGATGATTTATTTTTCTGCTCGTCACTTCGCTGTCCTCACGCTTTTTCTTTCCCTTTTTTTTATAGGAATGGCTCCGAAGGCAATCTCCAAGCGGAGGATTCCAGCTCGGTTTCTGGACCGAGGGCAGAGCTCTACTGAGCCCCCTAGGAAGAGGGCGGCTACTGCCGAGGCGCAGGGACCGTCTCGCCTACCCCAATCCTTCGTTTGCGGTTCAGGACAACTTCCCAGCTCGGACTCTTCGCAGCCCAAAACCGAGCGAACGGCTACCCCGGCGACATCTGCTGATGAGCCGGTGATCAATGTGCCAGATAACTCGGGCTCTCGGGCTAAACCCATCCACATATCCGTGCCTCCAACCGTCTCTTCTCAGACCTCCCCTCCTGCAGCAGCTGGACCTGACCGACCTGCTGCGGGTGCCTCCTCTTCTCAACCTCTTCGACATCGTGCTGCTTCGGCTGTGCAACGAGAGGACCGGGTCGAGATGCCTCCGCTGACGGAGCAGTATTCAAACTGGATGGAGGGCATCAATGCGTACATGCGTGTTAACCATGCCATCCCTCAAGACTTGAATATTATAGCCTCTTCTGACCCGGATCAGATGGTTGGGGTGGTGCTAGAGAGCTGCCTCAGGGTAACTTTACGAACTCCTTTATTTTTTTTTTATACTTGTGACGCTTTCTGTGTTGCTTACTAACCGTATTACTTTCGCAAGATTCGGCTGCGCTTATCATGATCCATAAGGTGATGGCCGAGCGAAACCACCAGGCGCAGAAGGCTCTAGCTGCTGCCGCTTCTTGGAAGAAGAAGACTGAAGCCACGAAGGCTGAGTTGGACAAATGCGCCCTTCTTCTGAAGGAAACTCAGTCCAAGCTGACGTCTTCCCGATCCGAGCTGGTGTCCACCCGATCCGAGCTGGAGTCTTCCCAGTCCGAGCTGAAGGTGGCGCAATCAGAGCTGGAAGTATCCCAAGCTCAGGTCCAATCTCTAGAAGAGGCTCTGAAGGAGGCTGAGACCAAGGCCGTATCCGACGGGAATAAGGCCGAATCCCTCGAAGCTGCTTTGAAGACGGTTGAGGAAGAGAAGGTGCACCTGGCCGAGCTTCTGAAAGAGGTCCAGCTAAAGCACCTGGCAGAGATTAATGGGGCGAAGGCTGAGTACGAAAACTTGTCTGTTATTTCTGAAGATTTGTACAATAACGGACTTCAGGAGTATAGACGCCTTGTGCTTAAGCACTTCCCAACCCTTGACCTTACGCCAGTGGACGAAGACGAAGAGGAGGAGGAGGAGGAGCTGGTCAGAGGTGACGGTGCTGGCCCGTCTGGCAAGGATTAGATTGTATCATTTTTTTTTTTGATGTACGCAACAAAGTTTTGAATACAAGCCCTTTGAGGCTTAGATGTACGCAACAAAGTTTTGAATACAAGCCCTTTGAGGAAAATTTTGCTAATCCTGTTGCAAATTTTACTTTCGTTGTCGTTAATGTAGTGAGTTTGCATGGTTGAAGCGATCTGGGGCTGGCTAGCCAGGTCGGCCGCCTATATGCCCACCTGTCAGTAAAGTTAAATGTACTATACTGACATTAAGTTGTATTGACAGATCGTCGTAGAACAACTCCTAGGAAAGAATTTTATTCAAATAATTGTTCCAAAAAACATATTTTGTGCTGAGCACAATTCACCGTTCATGGATAATAGATTTTGAGATGTTCGGCGTTCCATGGATGAGGAAGTGATTTTCCCTCCATGTTTTCGAGCCGATAAGTGCCGAGACGACGTGAGCTAATGACCTTATATGGTCCTTCCCAATTAGGGCCGAAAACAGCGGCCTTGTCGTTTATATGTACCTTTTTAAGGACGAGGTCACCAGCTCGAAATCGTCTTTCCCGCACTTTGGAGTTGTAGTACCGTCGGACCCTCTGTGATATGCTACTATACGTACTTGAGAAGCTTCTCTTGCTTCTTCAAGTAGGTCTAAGCTTATTCGCAACTGATCTTCATTTTGGTCGGGTCTATGATGGCTTGTTCTGCTCGTGGGCATTCCAATTTCCACCGGCACGACGGCCTCGGCTCCAAATGCCAGGAAAAAGGGGGTTTCCCCAGTAGTCGACCGAGCCGTGGTTCGGTAGGCCCATAGAACTTCGGGGAGTTCTTCCGCCCACGCCTCCTTTCTTTCTCCGAGTTTTGTTTTGAGATGGTTCTTAATAATTTTGTTGACTGCTTCGACCTGACCATTGGCTTGAGGGTGGTGAGGAGATGAATATACGTTTTTAATGCCCAATCTGGTGCAAAATGTACGAAATCCTTGATTGTCGAACTGTCGCCCGTTATCAGTGTTTATGGTGTTCGGGATCCCAAAGCGACACACAATCGCTCTCCAAATGAAGTCCGTAGTCTTCTTTTCTGTGATGGTAGCCAGTGGTTCTACTTCAGCCCATTTTGTAAAGTAATCAACTGCGACAATTGCATATTTAACTTGTCCTTTTCCCAGTCAGGAGTGGGCCGATGATGTCGACCCCCCACTGAGCAAATAGCCAAGGTCCAGCCATGGGTGTGAGCTCTTCAGGCGGCAAGTGAGGTATCGGGGCGAATCGTTGACACTTATCGCATCTTTTGACGGTTTCTCGGGCGTCTTGCTGGATGGTGGGCCAATAATATCCCTGTCGGATTGATTTCTGTGCAAGTGCTCGTGACCCGGAATGGTTCCCGCAGCATCCGTAGTGGATTTCACGTAATACGTAACCAGCTTCCTCAGGACCTAAACAACGCAGACATGGGCTGGAGATACCTTTCTTATAGAGGACACCCTCTATCAGTGTATACCGAGCTGATCTATAGCGGATGCGCCGAGCTTCTTTCTGGTCGTCAGGTAACTCGCCCGATCGTAAAAATCGAATGATAGGATCTCTCCAATCTGGATTCTCCGATATCGGAAAAACTTCCGCGAGTCCATTTGACGATATGCTGCGCTGAGGGAGGAACTCGATGGGTATCATTCTGCCGAGTTCATCGTCTGCTGATGATGCAAGTTTTGCGAGAGCATCTGCGTTTGTGTTCCCATCTCGTGAAATTTGGATAATTTCATAATGGTCGAATCGTAACAATAGCTGCTGAGCTTTGCTTAGATATGCAGCCATTCTTCCTCCCTTCGCCTGATATTCTGCAGTCACCTGCCCGACCACAAGTTGCGAGTCGCTGAATACTTTTACCGATCGTATTCCTATTTCCTAGGCGAGGCGAAGACCGGCTAGGAGGGCTTCATATTCCGCTTCATTATTTGAAGCCCGAAACCCGAATCGAAGTGCGTACTGAATTTTGATCCCATCGGGTGAGGATAGAACGAGACCAGCTCCACTGCCTTGTGAATTGGAAGAGCCGTCGACGTGCAATGTCCAAGAAGGTGTGATATGTGTTACCTCCGGATGTTTGATAAGCTCACAATCGCACTCAACCTCGTGTGGCTCGATTAATTCGACGATGAAGTCTGCTATAGCTTGTCCTTTGATTGCTGTACGAGGTCGGTATCGTATATCGAATTCGCCCAACTCGACAGCCCATTTGACGAGACGACCTGATGTTTCGGGATTTTGCAGCACTTGCCGTAATGGCTGATCGGTTAATACGGCTATCGGATGCGCTTGGAAATATGGCCTCAACTTGCGAGCCGAGGTAATTAAAGCCAGGGCAAGTTTTTCGATTTGAGGGTATCGTGTTTCTGAGTCAATCAAGGCCTTACTAGTGTAATAAACAGGCCTTTATATCCCTTCGTCGTCCCGGACTAGAGCCGAGCTGACCGCCGCTGCTGAAACTGCTAAGTATAAGAGCAATTCTTCTTTATGCACTGGCTTGGACAACAGCGGTGGGGAGCCGAGGTAGGCTTTCAGCTCCAAAAAAGCTTGCTCGCATTCGGGAGTCCATGTCATTTCTTTGCATTTGCGCAACTGTTTGAAGAAGGGAAGACATCGGTCAGTAGCCCTTGAGACGAACCTGTTGAGTGCTGCAATCCGTCCTGTGAGCCGCTGAACATCTTTTATTGTGCGAGGCGAGCTCATATCGAGGAGGGCCTGGATTTTTTCTGGATTGGCTTCAATTCCTCGCTGATTTACCATAAAGCCAAGGAATTTTCCTGAGCCCACCCCAAAAGCGCATTTGCTAGGGTTGAGCTTCATACGATACTTCCTTAGTATTTCGAATGTGGCGCGTAGATCGCCGACGTGATCTTCTGAGCGCTTGCTTTTGACGAGCATGTCGTCGACATATACCTCCATAGTTTTGCCTAGTTGAGCTGCAAACATCTTGTTTACCAGTCTTTGGTAGGTTGCCCTAGCGTTTTTGAGTCCGAAAGGCATAACTTTGTAGCAGTAGAGCCCCCGGTCCGTGACGAATGCGGTCTTTTGTCGATCAGGAGCGTGCATCTGAATTTGGTTATACCCAGAAAAGGCGTCCATAAAGCTGAGAAGCCCATGCCCGGCGGTTGCGTCGACGAGCTGATCTATCCGTGGTAGTGGGAAGCTGTCCTTAGGGCAGGCTTTATTCAGGTTGGTGTAATCCACACAGACCCTCCATTTTCCGTTCGGCTTTTTGACGAGGACCACATTTGCCAACCAATCTGGATAACGTATTTCTTGGACAAATCCTGCCTTGCGTAGCTTCTGTACCTCTTCTTCAATTATTGCGTACCTTTTCGTGTTGAAGGTGCGCCTTTTCTGACGGATTGGTTTCATGGTCGGATCGACATTGAGTCGGTGGACCATTACCTCCGGAGAGATTCCGGGCATTTCTTCATGGGACCACGCAAAGACATCTGCATGCTCTTTTAAAAAGTTTATTAAGTCATTCCGTACCTCGTCTGTCAAACGTGACCCAATCTGGATAACTCTGGTCGGATCGGCTTCCGTCAAGCAAACGTCGACTAACTCCTCTGCTGGTGATCCGCGCTTCTACTCGTCTTCTCTTGGGTCCAAGGAGGACGCATGAGAGACAGTTGATACGGTGCTTTTATTTTTCCCTCTCAGAGAAAGTTCGTAGCAACGCCGAGCTTCTTGCTGGTCTCCCCTGACCACGCCGACCCCTTCATCAGCTTCGAACTTCATCGTCAGGTGATAGATCGAAACGGCGGCTTTCAGGGCCCGCAGGATAGGACGGCCAATAATGGCGTTATAGGCAGAGGGGCTATTTACGACGAGAAAGTCGACCATAATTATCTTCTGGTTTGGTTCTTCTCCAGCGGTAACTGGGAGAGTTATCTCCCCCTCGGGCATGATGCTATCCCCCGTGAACCCGGTCAACGCTGTCTTGACCGGTCTCAGTCGTGATTGGTCGATCTTCATTTTTTCAAACGCCGAAGCATATAGGATATCAGCTGAACTGCCCGTGTCGACCATCATTCTGTGGAGTCTTTTATTCGTCACCACCATCGAGACGACCAGAGAGTCATCATGTGGATGCACGATTCCTCGGGCATCTTCTTCGGTGAAGGTTATCGCCCGAGATGCAACCTTAACGACTTTTGAGGGTCGGCTGGCGATGTTCACAAACAGCCCGGATGGTGCTGGTTCTGGCTGGGATGTCCTTACTTGTCGCACATAATTTTTGCGAGAATTTTCGGAATCTCCAGTGGTTGGTCCGCCGAAGATCATGTGAATTTCTTCCACGGGATTGTTGTTCAGTCCTTCGTTTGGGTCGGCCGACTGATCTTCGTTCCTCCGGTCGTCTTGGCGCTGAGCGATGTAGTCTTTCAGAAACCCTTGTTGGATAAGGATCTCTATTTGTCGCTTTAAATCGAAGCAATCCACGGTGTTGTGACCGTGATCTTTGTGGTATAGACAATACCTTGATTTTGACCTTCTGTTGGGGTCGGTTTTTATTTTCGCAGGTCGTTCAAAGTTGAATCTGCCTTTTTCTGCCAGATATACTTGCTCGATGGTTTTATTGAGTGGCGTATACTTTTCAAACCGCGGGGCAGGTGGTTTTGCTCCGTGGCTAGTTCCGCCCCGAGCTGGTGACCTCCGTTCCGACTTCCGCTCCGACCTGTGTTTCTTCGAGCCGCTGCTATCCTGACGATCTTTATTCCTGGTCGTTGGTCGGTGAGCATTAACCAATTCTTCGGCATTGATGTGTTTAGCGGCTCGATCCAACAACTCTGCTACTGACTGGGGCGGTTCTTCCCCAATAGACCAAAGAAACCTTTGGTCTCGTAATCCACCGATCATGGTGTGTAGTAACACATCTTGTGAGAGATTCTCAATTTACACTGTTTCGGAATTGAAGCGTGCGAAATAATCTTTCAGGGACTCGTCTTCCTTTTGCTTGATTGCTGCGAGGTGTGTTGAATGCTTTCTCGGGTCGGTGCTCCCGATGAACTGAGTGGCGAAGGCTCGGCTCAGCTGAGAGAATGAGCTGATTGTCCGAGGCTTTAGGTTACAAAACCAAGTCCATGCCGAGCTCGTCAAGGACAACGGAAAGGCCTTGCACATGATGTGTCCGTTGGCTCCGAGGAGATCCATGCGAACTTTGAAGTTCTCTAAGTGTTCCGCCGGATCTCCTATGCCAGAGTACTGCTTTAACTGGGGAACCTTGAACCCTTTGGGAAGGGGTTCTTCACGGATCTCGTCGGTGAACGGTGACTCCGATGAGTCGACCAGTGCGTCCACTGCGATTGGAGCTCGACCTCGCTGTGCTTTCTGAATGTCGCTCATTTGTTCCCGCAGTTCTCTCAGCTCGGCCTCCAGTGGGCCCAAGTCGTTGTCGACCCGGTCGCTAGCTTCATGGTCAGCTCTTTCATGCGCGAGACGAGCTGTTCTTCGTCTCTCGACCCGGTGTCGCAGATCGTTGGCGGGCAAGTCCGTCGTTGGTCGAGACCTAGCCTCGGTAGATTTGCTGGCGGTGTCGCTTTCTTCGACCGAGATGGGCTGCTAAGAGCGTTGTGACGGCCGAGTCTGGTGAGAATGCTGGGATTGTTGAGGCTGGGAGTGGGTATGCCGAGGCCCCTCACGATCTCTGCTATTCGCCATAGTCAGATGGGCCAGACCGGTTAGCAGATCTTTAATTTCATCCAGTCTCTAGTCCACATAGTCCAGTCGTCCATCAACTCCCCCTAGTTTGTGGTTGACACCTCCCACCTGTTCTTCGAGAAGAGACAACCTGACTCCTTGGTTGCGAGATCTCTGTTGTCTCCCCTGCTGAGCAGGAATAGAAGGATTCCCATCGGACTGGATGGCGGGGGTGTCGAAAAACGAACCTTCATTCTCATAGATTTGATCGTCTGAAGGTCCAGCGATCGCAGGAGCTTTTCCTTTGTATTTTCTCTTTCCAGCCATTGCATAAGAGAAAGAATGTGCAGAGGTTGTCTTAGACAACTGGGTGAGAACACGGACTTCTTAAAAGAAGAAGGCGTTGAATCCCACAGACGGCGCCAATCTGTTGATGCCAAAAATTGGTCAACAGACGGAGATGTAGATATATGATCTGAATAGTTGAGTGGAGTTGGGCTTCCAGTATGAAAAGACGGAGATGACGAAATCCTCAGATCCTGCAAAAGAATAAGGAGGATAAGGGGGGTGGCTGGAGTCCAGCCAAAGACCCTCCGATGCCTAAGTTCGATACTAGCTTGCGTATCTTGATAATGGCGAGAATATCCTTATTTATAGACTTAGGTTGCGAGATTGCTTGCCCTCTGAAGAGTCGTAATTCTAGCAGACTGCCAGTTGGGTTCCCGGGATCTTAGGATCTGCGTATAACAATCGAAGATCCTTATCCCTAAAAGCTGGGGATGTCGATCTTTTCTCCTGATATCTTGGAGTGAGCCCAAGATTACGGTTTTACAGCTCAGCTTGCTTAAGATAACCTTTATTACATCGGACCGAGCCGACCAGTTTTCATCGGATTAACATGACCCGACTCGTACCCGGGGCCTGAGATGGGTCGGCTCGTCTTCATCGGGTCGGCAGAAAGCGCTTTTTATCAGGTCGGATCTTTACCCATAACAGATAGCTCTGATACTAAATGTAATCTGAAATGCGGAATAAAGGATCGATCTATGCATCGATTGCAGGAATCAAAATAATTTGATCTGAAGTTGCGTACCTATTTGAGAAGCCATAGGATGAGATGGACAGACTGGATCTTCCGCACCTTACACCTTTAGAGGACGCTAAGGTATGGGAAAGTTTGTGTCCACGATCGATGTGTAGGCTTGGGGACCCGTCACTATTTATAACAAATCACATGTGGGATTTTTTCTTTATTTATTAAAAAAAAACCATCGAAAACTCCCCTTCATTCATGACTCCACACTTAATATCCCATGCCCATTAATGTGGTGTAACAAAGCGTCCCACCCCAACACGTTTACAATGTGATCACGACTTTAGTGAGGTCCACCAGTATGCTTGATCATATATCCATCTTTAGGTAGATCCAAGCCATTGATCATGTAGGCCCACTTTAAGAAGTCTTACAAAAACATGATCTGTTGCATGATTTCGCGTTCAATTCTTTGCATGCATAGTAACGCAATAGCATGAAATACGTCACCTCTACTTCATTTTCATCCATTTTTTTCCTGACACATTGATTTTGATCACAGATTAGTCTTTTTCACTTGATTTACTAATTTTATTGCATTTTGATTTTCAATGAAGATGAATGGATATGTTCTTTGCCGAATTTACAAGAAGAAGAGTGGAGCTAAGAAAACTAATAAAGCCCCCGTAAGTGAAGATATTGCGGAAGACCCCACGTCATATCCACTTCCATGTTATAAAGATCAAACAAGCAACATCGACAATGAATGTCTCCCAACAGTAAAACCAGGTTACACGTCTGCAAATATCCCTCCGGTGGTGGATACACCCTCAGTTGATTTCAACTCCAATTTTCATAACTATGGGAAGTCATCAACTTCATCTTGCCGCATGCCATGTTATGACAACGAAGAAACAGGCTCTAATATTCTGTTTTTAGATCAACCTGTGGAAATTGGTCAAGAGGTGGATGGATGGCCTGCTAATTTTGGGAACAACCAGGCACTAATATCATCTGACCTCCCACCAGGTTACACCTCTGAATATATGTTTGGGAATCCATATGCTAATATCCCTCCAGTGGTGGGTACATCCTCAGTTGATTTCGAAACCAATTTTCATTGCTATGAGCAGCCTTCAACTTCATCTTGCCACAAGCCATGCTACGACTCTGAAGGAACGGGCTCTGAAATTCATTTTTCAAACAAACCTAACGAAATTACTCCAGAGGCTCAAGATAACGAACTTGTAAATGCTTGGGGGGTAGATAAATTGTTTGCATATATCGACACCGAGGAATTTGATTGGCTGGATTGGCACCAAAGTGACCCGGATTTCCACAAACCATAGGATATGCAGTTTATTTACATTCTTAAATTTATTTGTCATGTACAAAAATAATAATAATGACAAAATATAAATGGCTCAAATATTTTATAAACAGTTTTTTTTATATATAGATGAAATAATTTCCTTATTTTTGTCATATTGATGTATTGTTTTCCTCATAATGATATGTTATTTTCATGTTCTTGTTGACCCAGATTTGGTGCGAAAGCTTTGCGCAGGAAGTTCCTGCACTGCGAGCCTAGAAATCCACCCAGTCCATCCATTTTGTCAACTCATTTTAGGACATTATACCAAAAATTAGCCGGATCCAAAACTCAAGTGGGCCGAAAATGTTAGGGTTGAACGTCCGCAGTTGAAATATTCGTGGGGCCATGGAAGTTTTGAATCAGGCTAATATTTGTGTTTTCAGTTCATCCTACTCGTAATGACGCTATGAATGGTATTGATCACATATAAAAATCACTGTGGACCTCAGGGAGGTTTCAACTGTAGGAATTTCCCTATCCATCTTTTGGTTTAGTGCGACCCACTTGAGTCTTGGATCGGGCTCATTTTTGTCCACACTAAAATGAGCTCACAAAACAGATGGACAAGGTGGATTTCTAATAAACATCACGGTGGACCCCACCTAGGTTCCCAACACAGGAACTTCCTGCGGAAGGCTTTAGTAGGAAATCCCGATCCATCGACAATGCGCAGGAACTTCCTGCAAAAGGCTTTCGTAGGAAATCCCCGTCCATGGCTGGGCTCGCATAGACCTTCGTGCCCAACCTGAATAGTTCAAAACCTAGGGCGCAGATTAGGTACTACCTGAGCCTGTGCAGAACTCGGGACAGGCTTGATGTGGCATGTACGTGTCATGTCGTATTGGTGGAGAGCATGTTGTCAGGAGAGACTTGTCATGTCATGTCAACAAAGCCTGACACAAGCCTCTCACGTCTATTCTCCACCAATAAGCTTATGCCGCGTACTAGCCTATCCCAAGCTCTGCATATGCTCGGATAGTACCTAATCTGCATCAAAGTCAAACCCAGACCCACCCATTGACAGCCCAACGAGTGGCTGCTTGAGATAATCTTAACTACTCTGATAAAGATTCCTTTGTTAGTTTTATACTTGTTGAAGTGGAATCTTTTATACTTTGGGTGGTCTTACAAACCATCTTATATATGTTTCTAGAATTCGGATCTTCTGCTCGATTTTAACAGGGAATCTTTGATTAGTGCCGAACTTATTGGTCGACGTCAGCACCAATGATGTTAGCACTGCTGCATTTAATGAAAGCAAGTGCCGACGTGGACTAATAAGGTCGGCCCAAATAGAGTTTCCCTATTAAAACCGAACAAAGGATTCGGATTCGTGTTTCTAATAGCTTTTTTATATGTAAATTAGAGAGAGGAGTGTGATTGAACCCTAATCTCTTAATTAATCTCAAATTTCGACAAGCCTTCGGCGATATATTTAAGGTCGAAATACTGTCGGGACTCATGCGGAAACACATAGAGTAAAATCAAGCAAAGTACTCACAATAGCACAAGAAAATCCACTCAAAAAACAATCCAAATTTATGTGGAAAAACCCTTACAGGAAAAAATCATGGCACAAAGCGATAATGCACTATGAATAATGAAGTTACAAGATATCAAACTTACCCGGATCAAAAGCTGCCAAGAGAACACCCTAACTTTTCTCTCTCCCAAACCCTAATACACATCTTAAAATATATACCTTTATCCCAATTACACCCGCTTATAAAGAAATATAATCAAAATTAGAAACAAAACCAAAAAATTGCACAAAACCGCGCACCGTCGACCGGTCGAGATGGGTCGACATATCGGGTCAACCGGTCAATGGCTTATATTCGACAGGTCAAATACGCCAAAAATTGTCCAAAGGGTTTTCCCATAATATTCCAAATGCTATCAACCTGTCAAGACCAGCAGTCGATAGGTTGAAACCCTTGATAATTGTCCGGAGACCTATCTATGTAATTTCAAGCATGATAAATCGATTGACCAGGCTAGTCGACTAGTGAGTACACTTTTTCTGCACAAATTCAGGCTCCATCTAACAATCTCCATCGAGGCTTTAATAAATAATTTTATTTGTCCTTTTGCTCCATCCTCCATCTCTAATTTATCTTAATCATAACTTTATCATTATTATTTCTCGTGCACACTGCATCTTCACTCCATCTTCACTAGACCTAACTAAAGAAATTGCGTAGAACTTGAACTTCTCTACAAGGATCACAATTATAAGCATATATGTCTTATTCACGCTCGTATGGATCTTTTCCAGAGTCACACCGCCTTCCTCAAGCGCCTATCGAATAAAATGGTGATGAATATCAGTATGTTTAGTTCTAGAATAGTAAATTGAGTTCTTCGCCAAATTGATACCACTTGCATTATCACGATTAACCAGCATAGCCTCCTATTGAAGCCCCAACTGATTTATCATTCCCCTCAACCAAATTTATTCCTTGAATGCTTCCGTCATTGCCATGTACTTAGATATAATTGTGAAAAGAGTCACCACAGACTGAAGCTTAAACATCCAACTAATCACTCCACCCGCTAACAAAAACGAGTAACTGAAAGTCAATCTCCTACTAACACAAACAAGTAATTGAAATCTGACAAAGGGAAGGACGTGATGAGGTCGATCACTGTCTTCCTCAGGGAATAACTACTTTGAATCCACAAGAGCTTTCTCGAATCCACGAGAGAAAAAAGAATATGAAAGTCAAACTTTTTTATTAATAATATGAGAGCTAACCCTAACAATGAGTTTTAAAAGTGTTTATACACTCTAAGCAAACCCTAAGGGGTAATTAAGAAGTTATTAAACAAATAAGGAAATAAAAACTAGAAAATTCACAAAACAGTGTTGTTCGTCGATCGCAGTCAATCAAGTGACTTAAGCTTTCGGGCGATTAATCGGTCGATCAACCAAAAAGGCTCTAAAGTGTCTAACGACCAAAATTGATTTTCCAAAGAAATTCCAGGTGATTAATATCAGTCGATCGATCGATCGAAAAGGTCCAAAAGTGTCCAGCAAGCTTCTGGACTTCCTGGCGTAATTTCGGGTGATTGACTAGATCGGCCGGTCGACCAAACTATGTTGCTTTCTACTGACTTCTCTTGGGTTCCTGCCTTTGGTCCATTTGAACCATGAATGCATCCATGACCCATTCTACATCAATCTCCTCAACTTCCAAAGAACTCATCCTCGAGTTATCTTCTAAAGTCGACTCATGATACTCTTACAGGTCTGCAACGTTGAATGTGAGGGAGATCTCCATGTCATCCAAAAGATAAATAAAAAAAAAAACATAGGCATTGTCATTAATTTTATAGGTATATTAGAATTGCTCGACGAATGGGCATTTGAATGACCAATGGATATTTGAATTGGCGGTATTTTTTATGCCCACCATCCCCAAATGTAGGAATTGTAAAAACTAGTGGAAATTAGAATTCTAATTCCCGCAATCCAAATGCATCAAGTATTTTAATAGCGTGTAGCGTAGCGTTTAACCCCCTATAATGTATAGGGTAAGCTATATAGCATGTGGCATAAGCTACATGATACTCAGTATTTTTTAATTAAAATGATAAAAAAAGTCCGATAAAATTTACAAAATGCATAATTCCTATGAGTTGTTGACTGCAAATCTGGACCATCAACCACATATTTCCATGCAAAATCTCCCTATCTCTTTGCCTTTAGACAACTCTAAGTGTGACCACTTTTTTAATTTATTGAAATATCACAAATTCACAATATGGACCACAATTTGGATGGTCTAGATTGATCTAGGTGTTCTATCCATGATATGGACCACGATTTGGATGGTCTGGATTGATCTAATGTAGTGCCATACGTGATGCGGATGAGTCACCACCATTTTAAAATAAGTGTTGAACTAGCATTAGAAGAAAAACTTGAGAGAGAGAGAGAGAGAGAGAGAGAGAGAGAGATTTTAAGTAGCATACGCTATCTGCCCTACATGCTACGCTACATGCCTAGTAGGTAGTAGCGTAAGCTACTAGGGAGTTACACCACCTGCATACGCTACGAGCGCTGCCGAAAACAGTGAATGTCCCCTTGGGAGTAAAATTCCATCAACTATTTGACAATCAAGAATTCCCATTTTGGGGTATTGCAATGGCCAAAACCATTTGAATTGCTAGTATTTTTTATGCCTATCATCTCCCAAGCATAGGAATTGCAAAATTTGCAGGTATTAGAATTCTTGAGAATTCTAATTCCCACCATCCAAACGGTTCTTTGAAGTTAAATTTCATCATCTATTTGGAAACCAGAAGTACTCATTCTTTCAGTATTGCAATGGCCAGCGAGTATATGAATTGCTGGTATTTTCAATGCTCATCACCCTCCAAACACAGGAATTGCAAAAATAGCAGGCATTAAAATTCTCACATTCCTGATGAACCTCTTGGACTGAAATTCCATCATCTATTTGGAAATCAAAAGTAGTTATTTTTAGGGTATTAATTGCAATGGACTGATATTTGAATCACCTGTATTTTTGGGGTATTGCAATGGACCGATATTTGAGCTGCCCTGGAGTTAAATTCCATCATCTATTTGGAAATCCAAAGTATCTATTTTTTTGAGAATTACAATGGCTAGCAGAAATTTTGAATTTTCAGTCTATTGAAAAGATAGTGTGTATTAAAATTCCTGAAATTTGCAATTTTGACAATCCAAATGACTCCTAAACAATTTGGGCTGACCTTACTCTACCTAAATAATAACATTAACATGCTCATGTGCAGGATGCAAGATCACTCTTGGATATAGACTATGTGTCATCATAGATTGGCATACATGTGTGCACATGGACTCGGATTGCGTAGTATGGCACACACCGCCGACTTCAGTTGTGTGTTGACGTGGCAAAGTTCAATGGGCCCCACCGTGATGCGTGTGTTATATCCACACCGTCCCATCCATTTTGCCAGATCATTTTAGGACATGAGACCAAAAATAGGCTGATCCAATGCTCAAGTGTTGCATTTCATTCTTAAGCCTGATGTGTGTCGAGTAAGGCTCGATGAATTTTAAGTGGGTTGGATCCCATCACAGAGTAATGAGTTGTAGGTCTGGTTTGGGAAAGAATTCTTAGCCCATTTAGTAAATGGTTCAGGCTTGGGCTGACCCCCACCTGGTCCCAACTTGACCGATTTTTGT
Organism: Liriodendron chinense; assembly: GCA_003013855.2. Lineage (NCBI taxonomy): Eukaryota > Viridiplantae > Streptophyta > Magnoliopsida > Magnoliales > Magnoliaceae > Liriodendron > Liriodendron chinense. Next base: position 131,123 of record PVNU02001939.1, on the reverse strand, counting down.
ATTAGGACATGCGGACAATCGGTATCACCATTCATGACTATTGGTTGGGCCCAACCCACTATTCATAGGACGCCGATGATCCAATTCTGCCAGTGGCATGCAAGAATGGATGGACAAGATTATTCAATAGAAGATGAGTCGCAGATGTCTAAGGACCATCCAATTGCTATGATTTTGCACCTTTAGTGGAAGAAGAGTGGACTGGACCTAATGGATCGTCCAGTTAGGTATAGTTGCTCAGTGAATCAATATGCAACAAGTATGTGTACAAAAATGGCTCATGCATATTACACCAAGGAATGAAAAAAAATACTTGAAATTGCAATCAATATGCAAGCAATCTTTCTTGTAAATCTGTTCATGAATATATATGCACACTCAGGGTTTTAAGTTCATACAGGTGGGGCCCATGTTCCAGAGATCCAAATCGCCAGTCTGATGTGACCTGCCTTCTATGGACCATGACCCAAAATTTTCACTTCTTTTAGTTGAATGCAGACTGTTGACAATACATTCGCAGGCAATAGAATTGAAAGGATAGGATTCTCCGGTTGAGGAGATTTTTAGGGCACGGTCCATCCATGTTAGGTACCAACAGGCCAACGGTCTAGATCACTGAATCATGGGCCTCAATTGTACAAAAAGAAAACTCAAGTGGAAGGTGGCTGGGGGGCCATAAAAATCATCTATATTCACAAAGGCAGTAATCTCTTATGCTTGAAATATAAGATGAAAGCTGCATAGATTACCACACAAGAGATGCTGGTTATAATAATGACCCAATTGAAGTTGTCTGGATACTCCAAAAATGAAGGCGTAAAGTTCATCCCGAAGATGCCGGAGACAACTGCAAAAATCGTAGCGACGAATGTAGCCGCTGTGAGCAGTAACTCGAACTGGATCAGCTGGTTTCGGACATTATCCTGCATAACAGAACATGTAGAAGAAACCATGATTACTATAGTTCTAAAACGCAGTGACTCGACTCGTAATTTGACTGAGTCAACTCAACTCGATGAGATTTCAAGCTGATCACTAGGGAATTCGCTCGTGTCAGCGTGACTCAGTCCAAACTCGATAAGACTCGTCGAGTTGCTTCACTGACCCCAATGGGCTAGACATGGATATTTTTCCAGCCAAGTTACTCAAGTTTAATGGATTGCTACAGGGTTGAGAATGGGGATTTTTACTGAAAAATCCTCGAGAATTCTGATTTTCTAGTAAAAGCATTGACTTTCTTAAAACCCTAAAACATTCTTTTGAGAGATGCAATGACCAAAATGCCCTTTTGAGCACTGTGGGGCTCACATGGTGTTTGCATGAGTGACCAAAATGCCCTTTTGTATTCCCTTTTTCTTTCTTTTTTGAATTTTTTGAATTTTTACTGCTAAATTTCTCAAAAAATTGCATTTTACCAAACAATAGCTTTACCAAAAGAAAATCCGGGGAGATGCTTTTTCAAGGGATGAAAGTACCAAAATGCCCTTTTTTAGTTTTTTCCTTTAAAAGGTAGTAAAGTCAGAAGTGTGGAGCACACTAGCATGTGTATAACATCCTAACATATCAAACCCACCATGATGTTCACACAACCTAAAAATTTGGCCAATCGAATCACCAGATGGGTTACAGATGAATTTACATTTTTGCGAGTGGTGTATATTAGTTTTTATAGTTGGGCCCATCCTATCATTTGATCTACTAGACTTTTTGGTCCTCTCGGCAATCATGGTATGATGCATTTGTTGGATGGATTGGATGTCAGACATATATGGCAGCAGATTTCCTGCAAAAGCCTTTGGTAGGAAGTTACTGCGCTAGGAACCTAGGTGGGGCCCACTGTGATGTTTGTGAGAAATCCACCCCGTCCAATCCGTTTTGTGAGCTCATTTTAGAACATGAGACGAAAAATGAGCTGGATGCAAGTATCAAGTGGGCTGAAAATGTTAGGATTGAACTTCCACAGTTGAAATATTCATGGGGCCACAGAAGTTTCGAATCAGGCTAATATTTGTATTTTCAGTTAATCCCAGTAGGAATGATATTTTGAATGGTATGGATGACATATAAACATCACATTGGACCCAGGGAGGTTTCAACGGTAGGAATTTTCCTACCCACATTTTCCTTTAGTGCGGCCCACTTGAGTCTTGGATCCGGATCATTTTTGTTCCCATATCCTAAAATAAGCTCACAAAACGGATGGTTGGGGTGGATTTCTCACAAACATCAGGTTCTCGGTGCAGGAACTTCTTGCGAAAGGCTTTAGCAGGAAATCCGCGTACAACATATACCTCGTGGGCCCAGCAACTTTATTCACCACTTTTTGAAGAAAAACTACAATGAGGTGTTTAGGTAATTTCTCTCCTCAATAAGCATTGCTTGGTGATTTTGGAGAAATTTTACCATAAAATTCCTTATTTTTCTCTATTAAGTAGTGGAGCCAAGCATCATGGGGGCCATGTGGTGTATGCGTGACATCCATCCCATCCAACAAATGCATCACACCATCATGATCATACGACCCAAACATCAGTACGCTCCGATCATTAGGTAGGCCACAAGTGAATTTGGAGGTTTTTGGATGGCGTAACATGAATGATGTCTGGATCAACCTGATTTCTAGGTCATATGATCGTTATTGTCTGTTGAACGGGTTGGATATCATTCACACATCGTGTGGGTCCAGAAATGCTCTTGACTCTATATATATATATATATATATATATATATATATATATATATATATATATATATATATATATATAGGCTTTTTTTGGGAAAAATCAAAATTATTGAGGTTTGAATCGATCAGTGGGTGGGACTGTAAATTAGGCCTAGAAATGGGTAGGCCTGGGCTGGGTTCGGGCACGGATTTTGAACTGTTCGAGCTGGCCGAGCGGACCGCTCTATTCAAAATATTGATTTAACCTGGCAAGGCCCAGCCCATTTCTATTCCTGTTGAAAATATTATATTAATCTCATACAAATGTTATAAGTGCTCTTTGTATTATTGTAAGTTCTCACCAGTTTGATGTTGATGAAGTCTTCAGTATCGTCTATGTATTCTTTGAGCTGTGACACCATCCAATAAATCAATGACTAACTGGCACTAATTCAATAGAAAATCACTCAAATCCTGTATGTGTGGTAATGCATGAGATCTGAACTGTTCATCTGTTGGGCCCACCTGTGGTTAGAGCCGTATGCCAAAGATCACACCATTTTGTGATTCTAGGTTGTGTATTTTTATTTTTATTTTTTTTTGGAGTATGTACCAGCCATATTGCTGGGTTGGGTTGGGTCTGTTGAGCCGACTCATTTGCAATTAAATGGGTTAAGTGGGTCAGGTTGGGCTCAAGGGAAACAGGTCATCGGTCAGTTTCAGGGCCAATTTCAGCCCATTTAGTCAATTAAGTCAAGCTTTGGGCTGAATGGACCCAAACATGACCATTGCAACCCCTACCATACAGGAAGGACCCAGCACCATAAAGAACCCAGAAACCATAATGATGGGACACACCTTTCCACAAACCTAAGCTATTGATCTGGTGGGATCCATCATGGAATGAGCCATGTCCTAGCATCTCCACCGTTGAATGATCCTAGCTGTCAAACAAAAATTGACAATCACAACAAATGGTCCACATTAGATGGGGCTCAAATCGGATTATTAGGATCATCCACAGGGGCCATACGAAAAGGTGGGACCCACCCGCATAGTTCATTGGTCTGAGAAAATGCTCGATCAAACATTGCATAGACAGTAAGGCCCACCGAATTAACAGCCCAGATCTTGCAACCTTTGTGCCTGAGAGTAGGCATGTTAATCAGCATTTGTTCTTAACCCATGAAACTTTGTCACACTTACTGATAGCAATTTGCTGAGAGTGTTGTCAATGACCACGAAATAGGCCTCGAGCAACATCTCCAGTTCTTCGATGCAATCACCACCGTTGCTGGATGATCCACGTTTGCTTGAGCCGATAACACTACTCATCGTTTTATCCAGTTTATGAGATCCGCTGATCGAACTGACCGGTGAAACCGGTGCAGATTTCGACACAGCTGGCCCAGCAGGAATGCTATTCAGGAAATACGGAACAGCCAATGAATAGGCCTCCATTCTCTCCTTCTTCTCCGTCAGATACATTTCGGCCATGTCCCCATCATCATCCATTAATTGTTCTATTTCATCGCGTACCTGTAAATCAGATCACTAAGTTTTTTAAGTATCTATAATGCTCGATTTTAAGAAACAGCTTTCTTTTTGTAAGGCCCAGAAATGGGATGGGTGGGCCCCACCTTTTGGTAATCTAAGCCATTGATCTAGTGGGAATTATCTCACTATACTGACCATCTGCTGAAAAATGGACTAATTACAATCAATCGTCCACCGTGTATGAATGATTTGACAGATCGAATGGTGGGAACCCAGATATATAGTTCGGTGGGCCATGCAAAAGCTCAATTGGATGGTGATGATTGACAAACGATAAGTTTATGTACATACCTTTTGAACTCTATGAGTCAAGGCAAGGAGATGGCTCTTCTGTTTCCGTGCGCGTTCGAGATTAACAGTACTAATCGATGATGCTAGTTCGTCTAGCACTGGATACACCTCAATTTCCAGTTCTGTAACCTGCCAAAACGACAGTCATCGGACTAATGGTCTGGATCACACAACCATAAACAAATGGAAATGCCAAGGGAACTCATGCAAGGAGAGGTGAAGTATACAATTTGCAGCACCCATCGCCAGATCCAGGCCATTCATCATGTGGGGCTCACTTCGAATGCACCCTGTCCCAAAAGTAGGTTTGTCCACCGATCAGGTGGGCCACACATATACATAGGCTACAGGTAATTGGACAGGTCTGATTTCAAGACGGCACCTACATAGCGGGCCCCAGCTGATGAATAGCCTGGATTTTGTATGTGTGCTGCCAATTGTAAAACTGTTTTTTTTTTTAACTAATATTTGCAAATAATCAGCTTGTATTTGTTTTGAAGTACCTGTCCTTGAATTTTAGAGACAGACTAATCATGAATTGGAATCAAGCATTGAATTTTAATAACTTGATGTAAATCATATCTTCCATACATCACCAAAGAAACCACACATGCATTAAAAGAACCGTTGGAAAATTTCCGTGCCAGTTGGGACTGAAATTACTGAGAAATCCTTACCTGAATTTGATGGGACCCACTACACAAGGGATTCTTTTGGCGGAAGATCCTGCAAGATGATATTGTTGCAATTTTGCCAAATGGTAGCCATTTTCCCACAAAACACTAGGCTTGTTTGGAATGCGGGATTAAATGGAATGGAATTGCATTTGGTGGAATTAACACCATTATTGCACAATGATTATATGTCTAAAAATACCATGATATTTTGACTATCCAATCCCACGTTTGGGAGCAAATTCTTCCCTTGGAAAAAATAATGTATTAAGTGAAACCTACATTTGGTGGACCATGGAATTGTAATCAATGGACCAAATTTCACAATTGATGTTGGTCACCTATATGCATATGCAACTCAACTGTATAAAACACATGAATCAATGTGGAGCCCACAATGTAGTGGATTTTGAAATTCACCCAAAATCCTATTGTATCTCCAACTGGCTCTGGATGATATGATACTTGGATTAATCCAATCCTACCCATTGTTTCCAAACACTTAATGGAATTTACATTAGACCAAATGCCATTCCATTCCACCTAATACCATTAATCCCACATTCCAAACAGCCCCAATGTTGTTATCTCCAAATGGGAAATCATGAGAAATGACAGGCCACGAGGACAACTGGTTCTGAAGGCCCTACCAAATCCCTGAGAAATCCTTTTTTTATTTTTGAATTTGGCAGGGCCCACTATGCCTAGGTTATCTTGGCATGTCATCTAGTGGGAAGAATCATGCACGATGATAATCTTGGAGAAATCACAACATTAGTGATTTGTGATATCTCAATTATGGAGAAATTACAGCATTGAGCATGTGCGGATACAAGGAATCCGAGGGGAAAAGAAATTAGATTCTCTTAACTAGAGAACTATCGTTGTTTGGATAGATAAAAAAAAAAAACAGCAGATTCTGCAAAGTATTCATTAGCCTTATTCATAGTCAGGATTCGCTTGCACAAGATATAAGGTGACTGTTGTCTAATAAATATGGGATTTCTGCTTGCTACACAAACAAAAACTTTTTTTTTTTTTTTTGAATCGTCTAGACTATAGTGTTGGAAAAGTTAATAATTACAATTGTCCATGTCCACACCAAAATTCCCTATATCCAAACAGGCCGAGAAACCCTACAAAACAACAAGCCAAGATCCAACTCGAGCTGCATGCCCCACCAAATTCGCATAACTTTACAAGAATTTCCATCTGAACTGGCGCTTAAACATACCTGAGCATCAAGAGACATGCATGTTAGCTCCAAAGCCAGCTCCAAGGCCCTGAACTCGAAAGCCAAGTCATCTGAACTTGATTCGGTACATCCTGTAATCATATCAAGAACAATTTACTTCCCCAGAGAATAGACCGTCATAACAACCAAACTATGTTACTGAAGAATGGCAGGTTCCTGGATCATGACTAATAAGGCACCGTTTGGAGCATAGAACTTCGGAAGAAATTGGTTTTCAAGAGTGGAAATTGTAGAAACTTACAGTTTTGCGGAGAGACCCACATAATGACAACTTGTTCGTTGATGCATCGATGTGGGACCCACCATGGTTGCGATTTTAAAATGATGGTCAACAAAAATTTAGCAATCCAAATGCTATGCAAGTGCTTTAGGAGAGAATAGAAAATGTTTGCATTCTGAGGAAATTCTTTGAACAATATTTCAGTTCCACATGCCAACATGGCCCATTTTCATGTACCTCTGTAGGGTCGTAAGCCTCCAAACATAGCATCCACTGATCTTCCCAATTCTGAATATGTGGGGTCCAAATTTCAGTCTGATCACCATTTATATGATGAGCCCCACATCGATAGGGGAAGCCCCAAAAATCTCCCATGGTACAGGATCCCAAGTTCAGTCCCTACTCATGGCTCAATGGTAGACTCACAAGAGTTTCACAAAAGTTCCTAAATCTTCTAAAGGTTAAGATCTTCCAACAAAGGGAGAACTTTGGGCACACCCAATCGACAAGGGCCCATCAGACCAGTGGTCTGGATCACTGAACCATGGGTCACATATGGACAGAATTTATAGGCTCAGTCCCCTATAATTCCTCTTTCTGGCTCTTACCAATTTGATCTTTCTGTGTCTGAAGGCGCCTGCACAGTTCCGATTGGTACTGCACAACAGAGCTGTCCAGAGAGTTCATAAGGATAACCTCATCTGCCGTAATTATGCATCTGATTTGTTCGAGATTGACGACGATCGCCTTCTCCCGGCCCAGTATCGTGGAAGGATACACAAACAAAGGATCTAAAAGCCGAAGATCTCTGGCAGGCAGATTGCAACGCCTCATTAGACTGGCCTTGTCAAGTGTTAGGATATTCGAATCCCCATTCTGATCAATCTGTATCCATGACCGAGTTCCGTGGCCTCTCTTCTTCAAGCCTGTAAAGCCAAATCCCTGACATGGAGGCCTCGCTGATGAATCTAGTCTAGCATCAACAGGAAAAGACATTTGTAGCCCAAAAGAAGTTTTGATTAGTACGAATTGATCCGATTTGAAAATTTTTCCCACCACTCCTTATTTCAAAAGGATTCCAATTATTGGAACTACAGACCCTCTTTAACTTGATTTTATACCACACACTATAAACAAATCGATTTAACGGCATAGATTCCAATTCCAATTTTGTACTGTATGTCCATTGTTCAAACAGCATACATATCTGCTATTTTGACAACCGAAGTACTTAAATCCATCAACTCCATTTTTGTAGAAACACCAATGCCTAGAAACCGAACCCATCAAGCAATTTCCCCCAGATTCAATCATGCAAGAGAACATATGCATCAACTGCTTCAACAATCCAAGCTCTACAAATTTCCACTTCAGTTGATGATATTTCTGAGCTGAAAGGCCAATCTCAACACCCACAAGCTGAATCTTTGATTAATTCTGGCAAAGAAGAAAAAGAAAAAGGCCAAAATGAGTATTCAATTTGTGATTTTACTAATTGGAATCAAAAGGACATCAAAACCTTCTAACAAAACTGAATCTTGATTAGAAGCCCATCAACCAATATGAGTAGAATAGTCTCTCTTTTTTCTTCTTCTTCTTCTTTTAATAAGAATTCAAAGAACATCAAAACCTATCAACATGCATCGAACATATTGCTGCTATCGACACTGAAAACCCCATATCATCAATCACTATTTTCCCAAAAATTGCTAGAAAATTAACCAAACACACTACTCTTTCAACTTATCAAAACCAGAACATCAAAATCACTTAATAATTAATATCCATCCAATGGCTTCAAAACATCCCAAATTCCGTCGGTATTCCTAAATCAAATTCCTAAACCACAACAGCCGTAACCCAAATCTTTTATTGGTGTCATTCAAGAAACTTGCTAGAAATAATAACAGATCAACCAAAAAAATGTAGAAACTCCTTTTGTTTCTTTTTGCAGTAATTGAAAATCCAAACAACATCAAAATTAATCAATATGCATCAAATAACTTGAAACACCCCAAATTCCATATCTTTCAGCACAAAAATCCCTGAAAACAAGCACCCATCAAACTAAACTCCCATAGATTTTCATCGACTAATCAGGAACACTTCAAAAACAGATAAAAGTACCCACATGAGATTTCCTCATATACAACAGAGAAGATGTAGAAGTAGGTATTCAAAATTCAAAAGAACATCAAAATCACTCAATATACAGCAAAAAGAAGAACAAGAACAAGAAGAAGAAGAAAAACAATTCCATTGGGTATTTATCCAAAAAAAAAACCTGAAAACATGTACCCATCATCCTAATCTCTCATTTATTCTCATCGCATAATCGCAAAAACTTCAAAAACAGACAAAAGCAGAAGTACCCACATTAGATTTCCCTTTAATGACAGGAAAACTATATAGAACTCCCATGTCTTCAAGTAATCAAAACCTAAAATAGTCAAAATCAATTAACATGCATCAAATAACTAGAAAAAGCCCCTAATTCCATTGGTTCCAATCAAAACACCTGAAAACAAGTACCTGTCATCCTAATCTCCCATTGATTTTCAGCAAATAATCACATAAACTTCAAAAACCAATAAAAGGAAAAGTATCTACATCCAATTCCCTTCTAAATAAAAGAAAAGAGAGAGAGAGAGAGAGAGAGAGAGAGAGAGAGAGAGAGAGAGAGAGAGAGAGAGAGAGAGAGAGAGAGAGAGACTATAATACCACTCCATTTTTCGAATAATCCAAGTACGAAGAACATCTGATTCAGTACATATGCATCAAATTGCTTGAGAACATCCCAAATTTCATTGATTTTGGTCTAAAAAACCCGGAAACAAGTACCCATCATCCTAAACCCCCATCAATAATATAACATAATCACATAAACTTCAAAAATTGCCAAATGCAAAAGTACCCAAATGAGATTCCCTTACATGTAACATAAAAGATGTGCACAACACCCCATTTTTAACTATGCCAAATCCAAAGAACATTAAAATCAATCAACACGCATTAAATAACTTTTTAAGCACGCCGAATTCCATTAGTTTCAGGCTGAGAAAACCCAAAAACAAGTAGCTATCATCATAAACTCCCATTGATTCACATCAAGTAATCCCACAAACTTCAAGAATTGATAAATGCAAAAGCACCCAGATGAGATTCCATCGTCTAAACCAAAATAAAAAATAATATAAATAAAAGAAAAGAAAATCTGCATGACACTTCATTTTTCAACGAATATGGCATCAAACTGCTTAAGAACATCCCAAATTTCATTGGTTTTTCAGCCCAAAACAACTGAAAACAGCCCACACGTCATCCTAAAGTCACATTGATTTTCACCAAATCAAAGAAAGTTCAAAAGGAGAGCTACCCATATGAGATTTCCTTCTTGAAAACAGAAAAATAATTGCAATAGAATCCAAATGGATTCACATCAAATTATTACACAGACTTCGAGAACTGATAATTGCAAAAGCACCCGCATGACATTCCCTTCCATATGATTAGAGAAAAATAAAAAAACCCACATAACACTCCTTTTCTCAACTAACCCAAATCTGATGAACATCAAAATCGAAAAATATGCATTGAATTCTTCAAAACATCCCAAATTTCATTGGTTTTCAACAAAAAAAAAAAAAAAAAACAAAGAAACTTTAAAAAAAGAGATACCCATGTGATATTCCCTTCTGTAAACAGAAAACTAACTGCAATAGAATCCAAACAGATTCACATCAAAGAATCAGACTTCAAGAACTGATAAATGCAAAAGCACCCATATGAGATTCTGTTACATATAACATAAAAATAAAAATAAAAAATAAATAAAACAGCACAACACTCCATTTCTCAACTAATCCAAATCTGACGAATACCAGAATCAACCAATGTGCATCAAATTGCTTGAAAACATCCCCAATTTCACTGGCTTTTCAGCTATATAAAAAAAAAAAAAAAAAAAAAAAAAAAAAAAACTGTAAACAGCCAAACCATACTAAATCGACATTGATTTTCACCAAATAATTTAAAAAAAAAAAAAAAAAAAACTTAAAAAGAGGTATACCCATATGAGCGTATAAAGAAAACTAATCTGCAATAGAATCAAAACCGATTCAAATCTAAATAACTACACAGACTTCAAGAACAGATAAATGCAAAAGCACCCACATGAGATTCCCTTAAATATAACAGAGAGAAAAAAAATCAAATAACACTCCATTTTCTCAACTAATCCAAATCCCAAGAACATCAGAATCGACGATTTTCACCAAAAAAGCCAAGGAAACTTCAAAAGGAGATACACCCACATGAGATTTCCTTCTGTACAACACAAAGCTAATCTGGAATAGAATCTAAACAAATGTAAAAGCAATATTCAAAGAGCACATACCTCATGAACTAAAAGAAAATGCAGGATTATTTTCTTTTCTTTTTTTAGATCTTCATAGCTGAGAGCGGTCGATGTCCATGCAGCTTCCAGGAAGGAGGAAGTATATGAAATGGACCCCAGGATAACAAGCTTAGCATCTCACACCTTTGGTTTGGACCAGTGGGGCCCATGGATCAATGATCCAGACCGTTGGACCGATGGAAACTACTGTAGATTGGAGTCTTCTCGCAATCTTACTGATTTTACAATCCTAACCATTTGTAAGTGTCCTGCAGATTGAAGGATAAGAAGAAAATATAGTAAAGATCCCAGATATGAAAAAATCAAAATAATAAGTGTAATTGTCTAACCACATTGGAGTCCATCAGACCAACGGTCCCGATCATCTTTCAAAGGGACCGGTTGTCCATATTCAAGGAGCAAGGATACTGAGTAATATTACTCGGCCCGAGGATCATGTAATTTGTCAGTATACGGAACGGTGGATGGATAGAACCGTGGAAGAGTGAGAGTTCTTCTTCCCGTGCGAGGAAAACTTTGATACTCTGGTAGCGAGTGATGGATGATACGCAGGCACTTAGAATTTCTGTATGTAGCATTTAATTTAGTTAAACGGTCCAAAATATGGATCCCAGTTTTGATGTATTTTGAACCCAAAATTAAGCTTTTTTGGTTGAACCGAATATCCATTGGTGGACATTTATTGGACGGTTAAAAGTTAAAAGGAACGAATGGGTCTTATTTTCACAAATAAAAGGTCAGGATTATTCAACCAATCTGATTTTGGCACAGAGACAGTGAACCCCACATCTTAGTCCGTTTAACATGACCTAGTGCATGCCACGTGTACAATTTCCAAGTGCATGCGTATCAAGTGTCATACCCTGCCTGAGTATTGGATAACTCTGCACTTTTTATTTTTTAATATATTTTTCCCTCGAAAAATATGGCATTTCGAATTTACACCGGACGCGGATCTACCGCACCCACAACATCTCATTTACACCATCTCAGTGATAAACGCACCCACAACATCTACCGCATGGACACGGATTGTGTCCGACCAGATCTGTGTGGGGGCCTCCATGATGTATCTGTTTATCTAAGCCGTCCATCCGTTTTCTAAGGTCATTCTAAGTTATGGTCCCAAAAATGAGGCAGATCCAACGATACATGTGTCACACCAAATAGTAAGCTTGGGTTGCATTATATGCACAAAGCACTAAATGCAAGGGTAATATCTAGTGTGGCCCACTATAGCGTTGGATCTTCCTCCTTTTGGGCTCATCTCTTAACATTACCTTAGAAAATGAATGGACGGCGTGGATAAACAGATACATCATGGTGGGCCCCACACAGATTTGGTCGGACGCTTGAAGGTCCGATACGCAATCCGCGTCCCTACCGCATACCATACGTTCGAGCTGTGTTGGGCCCACTAGTGATGTGTTCACAATCAAAACAGTGCATCTTGTGGCCCTCTTCATGATCACCGTACATCCCAAGAACCATCCTGATAATCGATTCAAGTGAGGCACACGACAAGGAACATTGTATAGTCACACCTAAAACGTATGTACTTATTTTTCTGTGGCCCACCTATTTGATTACTTTAATTTAAGTGCGTCCGTTCATCCTAGTGAGATTCACCTGACGAACGGCTCAGATGACATATACGCAACACGATGAAACCCAAAATGCATCATGGAACTTTCTATGATGGAGCGTCTCAGTCACGAGCGTCGACCATCATTCCATTTGGTATGGCCCACATGGGCTATATAAAGGGTCTAGCCATAACATGGGCTGGTTCATCTATTACACGGGTTGGATGGAACCCACACTTTCCGGTGGGTCCCACAGCTTCAATGGTTGGTAAGTACGGACGGCAAAGATTCTCGTGAGAAATTCACTCAGTGCATCGGCTTCTCAAGTTTACAATACGACATGACAGGAAAACTCAAGTGGGCCACACCACAGGAAAGAGCAGGGATTGAATCCCCACCATTGGAAACTTTGTGGGGGCCACAGAAGTTTTACATTCAGGATGATATTTATTATTACAGTTTATACTTGTCTTAATAACTTTATGAACGGTTTGGATGGCATATAAGTATCATGGTCCGCTCCAAGAAAGTTTCAACGGTGGACATTTCTATCCTCAGTGTTTCCTGCCGTGTGGGCCACCTGACTTTTGGATCTTCCTGATTTTGAATTGTCGCCCTATTGTGAACTTGAGAAAGAAATCGGATTGCGAACGGAGTTACTCAGGACGCTCTTATCGTCCTGAGTAAACTCATTTGGGCCCACTGTGAATGTATGTGGATTATCTACACCGTCCATCCATTTTTCCAGCTCATATTAGTGGTTGAACCCAAACTTGAAGCATATCCAAATCTCAAGTGTATCATACCATAGGAAACCGCGGGAATACGTTGAAACCTCCATAAGGCCCACAGTGATGTTTATTTGTCATCCACCATGTTCATAAGATCAAAAAGACATGGATGAAGGGAAAACACAAATATCAGCTTGATCCAAAACTTTTGTAACCTCCAAGAAATTTTCAATGGTATAGGTTTAATTCACATTGGTCTGGGCTACTTGGGCTTTGGATATGCTTAATTTTTTCTATCAAGCCCTAAAATTATGTGTTAAAATGAATTGATGGAGTGGATAAAATACATAAATCATTGTAGATCCCCCCACATAGTTTACTCCATATGTTGGGCTTGTTTGTTTTGTTGCAAATGTATGAAAATGCATGTGAGAGGGTGTAAATGAATAATCATTACAAATGTCAGGTGTTTGATTGAGGGGGTAAATACATCTATTTCCTCCTTGCAAAAGATGTCCAATTCGTGGGCCCCATTGTGATGTCCGTGACATATCTACACAATCTATCTATTTTATCGAAACATTATAATACACGAGCCAAAAAATGATGCAAATCTGAAGCTCAAGTGACCCACACCATAGGAAATCATGATCGTAAAAGGTTTTTAATGGTAGGCGTTCAATCCACTGTTTCGTGTGGCGTGGTCCACTTGAGCTTGGGATCTACCTCAATTTTGAAATCATGCCATAAAATCATCGGGCAAAAATGAATGAACAGTGTGGATAAGCCACATACACCACAGTTAGCCTCACATGAAATTCACACCTTTTTTATTTTAGTTTTCAAAAAACAACCCAGTAGTATCATCCTTGAAATGCATGTGGAAATTACCTTGGTAAGTAATTATTACCCATTTACCAAGTTTTACCCTGGTAAATTGGGAAACACACTGGCGTAAGCGTCTTGAGTAACTCCGTTAGCAGTCCGCTTCTGAGTAAGAAGCAACGTGTGCAGGTGCTGCCCACCATATTTTTTATTATAAATCCGCACTGATTCATCCATTTTGCAAGCTCATTTTAGGATAATCCAACAAAAATGAGACGGATCCAAAACTCAAGTAGGCCATACGAGAGGAACCAGCAAGGAATGACTGACCACCATTGAAACATTTTTATAGCTAGAAATGTTTTGTATAATGCTAATTTTTTTCGTTTTCAATTCATCCTAGTGGGAATGACCTTACAAACAACTTGGATGGTATATAAACATCAAGGTGGATCTCAGGACGGTTTAATGGGTTGCTTTTTTAACACTAAAATCAAGAAACGTATGAATTGTGTGGGGCTCATTGTGATGTATGTGACTTATCCATGCCGTCCATCTATTTTGCACGATGATTTTGCAGAAAGAACCCAAAATTGAGGTAAATCCAAAGCTCAAGTGGACCACGCCACACGAAACAATGGGTTGAACACTTACCGTTAAAAACCTTTTATGACCAAGATTTTTTATAATGTGGGCTACTTGAGCTTCAGATTTGCCTCAGATTTTAGCTCATGTCTTATAATGTTTTGATAAAATAGGTGGGCAGTGTAGATATATGTCCCGGACATCACATTAGGGCCTACGAATGGACTTCTAACATCTTTTGCAAGCATCTTTTGCAAGGAGGAAATATGATGTATTTACGCCTGAATCAAACTTGTAATGATTATTCATTTGTACCTTTTTGCACATATTTACAACAAAGCAACCAGCCCCATGATTCCATGCGTGGATGAATTATTTGTCAGTTATTACTTTCGTGTTGGACACTTGAACGGCGATTTATTTATGGTCCGGCACTGAGTAACACTTGATGCCCAGGATCTTACGAACTGTAAAGGTAGCACGTATTAATTAAAAATTAAACCAACCAAATTGTAGAACCCATTTATGGTAAGTTACAATCTCAAATTAAGATTGGTTGAGTAATGTTATCATCTGATTTGTGGACACTTGTACATTGTAATAAGACTGTTGGATCATTTCCATTTTTAACATTCCAATAAATGTCCAGCAAAGTGATAGTAAGATAATAAAATAGCCATAATTTTTTCTTCAAAATATATATATTTAAACTTAGACATATATAGATTGGACGATACATGCAATTTTTAGATATTTCTAAGTGCATGTGTATCATACATCATACTCTACCAGAGTATCAAAGTTTTCTTCAATTCAATCATTGAGGCTTTGAAAATCTTCCTAAGCAGATTGCGTGGTGTTTGGGAACGGACCAGGTGTTACCTAGGTAATACAGGCTTAGGACGCGGATTTCCTTGAAAGCCTTTCCCAATAAGTTCATGGGAATCTAGGTGGGGCCCACTGTGATGTTTTTTGATAAATCCACTCCGTTCATCCGTTTTGTGAGCTCATTTTAGGACATGAGAGAAATAATGAGCCAGATCCAATCTCAAGTGGGCCACATGAGAGGGAAAATTGGAAAAGAAATGCCTACCGTTGAAACATTTCTCGGATCCACCTTAATATTTATATGCCATCCAAACCGTCTATAAGGTCATTCCCACTGGGATGAACTTGAAACACAAAAATATTAGCATGATACAAAATTTTGTGGCCATGCAAATGTTTCAACGGTGGCCCACTGTTCCCTCTCAAGTAGCCCACTTGAGTCTTGGATACTGCTCTTCTTTTTTTTGCATGTCCTAAAATGATCTCATAAAACAGACGGACAGGATGGATTTCTCACGAACATTAATGTAAGCCTCACCTGCCTCACCTAGATTCCAAGCGCTGGAAAGCTTTCCTTCCCAGCAAATCCGCTTATGATAAGACTCGACGCTGGCCTACTCCGACAGCTTCTGCACGAGATTGAAACAGCACCGGATAACACCGCGCCGAAAAGTAGATTGCCTCGTGTGTTGACGCCACCAACTTTTATTAATAATAAAATATATGTTTTATATTAACACTATTCATCCATTTTGTATGATTATTTCAAGTCATGTGATGGTTTGAGAAACTAAATAAATAAATAAAAGTTTATTTTAAGACATGGGCCTTAGAATGAGGCTGATATAAAGCTAAGTGGCGCACACCACAAAAAGCGTTGGCGATTGATAGCCTGCAATTGAAAATTTACTAGTAACAACAGAGGTTTTGGATCAAGCTTATATTTGTGTTTACCATTCATTTAGTTTTATGTGACCTTATGAACGGATGGCAAATAAACATCTATGTGGCCCTAAGAAGGTTTCAACAATGGGTATTATTGTCCTTGTTGCTTTCTTTGGTGTGGTCCACTTGTATCTAGAGCTGTACTCAAACGTTGGGTTTGAATCAAGTCAAGCTAAAAAAAATTCAACTTGAAAATTTTCAAGCCAAGCTCGAGTTAACCCTAGCTTTCGTGTTAACTCGGTTTGAGTTTGACTCGACTTAGGTAGTTAAAAATAGAAGTTGTTTAGTCCCACATTGGAAGAGAGTAAAGAAATAAGAGACAAAAATGTCTATAAAAGCAAGTGAAATAACAATTAGGGGTGTCAATAGCTTTGAGGCTACTTTTGAAACCGGATTTTGAACTGTTTAAGGTTGGGCTTTTGAGCTAGGCCTATTCAATATTTAAAATTTTCTAAGTTTGAATAGCCTCAAACTCGGCTCAAAAGCTCGACTAAACTAGGTTGAGCATGCCACTTCGTCCAATTTTTCAACCCTTTTTAAGACAGGGCTTAGGGCTGTGCATGGTTCAATCGGTTTGGTTTTGAGGGAAAATATCCAACCGATGAACCATCACCAACTAAATCAAACCAGATAAATTTGGGTCGGTTCGGTTTTGTCAGTTTTTATCATTGCTTCAAATGGTATTGTTTACTTGAGATTTGGATCTTATCGAAGTTTGGCATCATGTCCTAAAATGATAGACAAAAATAGATAAATGGAATGGATATACAAAACATACATCAAGGTGGGCTCCGCACAGTTAGGATAACACCCACTGAACTGTTATCCTAATTCGCTCTTTCACTGTGCTGAAGAGTCCGTGTCTATGTAAAATTCTTTTACTTGACATAAGGTAATTGGTAATATAGTTTAAATAGGCCCCACTATCATGCGTTTTAAAAATCCACTCCAACTAGCAGGTGACTAACCCAAATTTAGGCTTAAAGATGAAAAACTAGTGCCATCTTTAATACAGGCAGACCACACGATTGGAAATAGTGTACAGGCCACATTACCCCCCAAACTCTTTTTTTTGGTGTGGCCCACTTGAATTACAGATAAAGATAATATTTCAGCCTTGGGCCTAACTTGGGGTGGCACCCTTACTAGTTAAAGTGGATTTCACGTAAATATTGAAGTGGGGCCAACCTTAACTTATCTTTGGTTCAGTTCGGTTGAAAACGATTTATAATTTTCACAAACTGACAACCGAACCAACACTTAGTTTTTTATATTAAAAAATCAACCCGACCCGAAATAAATTGGAAAACCGACCGAAATCGATCGGTTCGATCTGGTTCAGTCGGTTTTATCGGTTTGGTCGGTTTCTTGAACAACCCTAACGGGGCCTAAAGAATTAAGCATATCCAAATATCAGGTGGACCATATTTCAAGAATGCAATGGTGATTGAATGGCTACTATCAAAAACTACCCAGAGCTCACTGTAATCAAACCGGTAATATTTATTTTCCATTTGATAAGGCCGCATGAAAAAGAAAATAAAAAGATCAGTCTAGATCCAACTTTTATGGCCTAACAATTGTTTTTAATCATCATTGGTCTTGGTTTTTTTCCAGCGGTGTGGTCCACTAGAGATTTGGATCTACAGGTCTTGGAATAGAGTCCTAATATGAGCTGGAAAAATAGATGGGCCAGGTGAATATACAACACATTCATCAAGGTGGGCCCTACACCGTAAGAGTGACGGACGCGGACGCGGACGCGGATAGGGCTCTCAATGGGTCGGATCTGGATCGGATCCACTTGGATCCGGCTCCAAGTCCATATATCTGTAAACGGATTCGGATTGGATTCGGATCCAACTCGGATCCAAAAGGTGATATCCATATCCGATCCATTTATAAATTGTTAGATCCATTTTTTATCCAAAATCCATATAACCATCGAATTCGGGTCGGATCTAGATCCGAATCCACCCCCATTACAAATCTTTAAAAATAAAATGATATAAAATATACAATATAATATATTTAATTTAGTAGAAAAATGATGCAAATCCCACTATTTACTGTGGTATGGTCGACATGGCCTAAAATAATTTGTAAAACGGATGGTCAGCATGAATATAACATATACAGTAAGGTGACAATGAGTAGGATCTTAATCGGATTCGGATCGAACTCAGAGATGTTCTTGTGAATCCATATCCGGTCCATTTAAGTAATCGGACCTATTTTAATATCCAAATCCGGTCCATTTAACTAATCGGACCTATTTCAAGATCCAAATCCGCATTATATGGATTCGGAGTAAATCGGATCTCGGATCTGACCCGCTCCATTGAGAGCCCTAGATGCGGATTGCGTCCAAACTCAGTATAGACACCAAGTGTCTAAACCGAGCTGTGGAGGGGGCCATCGTGATGTATACCCTTATCTACTCTGTCCATTACTCTTCTAAGATTATTTTAAGGCATGAAACAAGAATGAGGCAGATCCAACGCTCAGGACGGTAACACCAAAATACTGAGCTCAGTTACATTAAATGCAAGGGTCATCTCTAGTGTTGCCAACCTGAATGTTGGATCTGTCCCTTTCTTAGTTTCATGCCTTAAAATGATCTTAGAAGGGGAATGAACGGAGAGATAAACAAATACATTACGGTGGGCCCACTGAGTTTGGATGCAATCCGCGTCCAAGAGTAACACCCAAGGTGTTGTCCGGGTAACACCTAATCCACTCCCCTGTGGGGATGGGGGTTTTCATTATGTCCACGAAGTTGACGTGGTAAAGTTTTGTGGGCCGCCATAATGTAAGTGTTATCTCTATACCGTTCATACATTTTTCGAGATCATTTTAGGGCCTGAGCCTATGAAGCAAGATCCAAACTTCAAGTAGACAGCACCACAGAAAGCAGTGGGAAAAAATGACACCTACAGTTGAAACCTTCATACGGACCACACCACAGATATCCAATTCAGTTCGTCAGGAAAGAAATCTTCGTAACTCAGCCAGATCCAAAAGTCAGGTGTGCCAAACGCCTGAATTTACAGGGTGGGTTTATATGGTTCCCCTTGGTGGGGCCCACCTGAGTTTTCAATCAATCCTAGTTTTGGCCCTCTGTTTTTTCATGGAAGGGCTCACCTGATGGACGGAGTGGATTTCAAATGCACAACACGGTGGGACCCACAGAGATTTGGGTGTTGTGTGGGGAAACAACACCTTTTGTATAGGATTCCAACCTTAGCTATCAGGTGGCACACTTCTGGATTGAAGGAGATGCCGTGTCGGAAACGCTTTTCAACCGTTCATATTTAACGTACACGTGAGGTCTGCATTCACCGGTCAGATGAGGTTTTCTAATCCCACACGCGTATAGAATCCTGCACATTCACATGAGTCACACGTTTGTGAGATCTGAGCTTTCTGTGTAGTTGGTGATAATGGTTAGATCTTCAATCTAAAAAATCAGGCAGTCTAACTCTTCAGGTGGCCCACGAAGTATAAAGTAAACTGACCGTTAAAATAATTTTTCTAACCGTCCATTGTTTTGGATGTTGTGGCCCAGATAAGGTTTGAGATGTCCTAATTTGTAAGGAAGAATCTCTAAACAGTGTGACCCACACAATGGAAGGATCAGATCTTCCGAAACTTTTTCATATTGGCACGTGCGAGTGCGTGTAGAAGGTTCCCACACGCGCGCGGATTAGCAAAACTCCCATACTTCCTAGTTATTTATTTCATAAGCAAGGACCCGGCCACTCTACACGTGGCGCGCATGCGTCATCAAACAATCGTCCAAATTGTGGGCCCAATGTAGAATGTTCAGCAAAATGAAATTGATTGGAGAATCCTAGCCTATGAATTGTGAATATTTAGTGGTTGAATTTGGACCGTGGATTTCTTTATTATTGACCGTTCATCGAAGTTGCCCCAATTAAGAGAGTTAAAAAATCGTTCATGCAGTGTGATTTTTGTTTATGACACATCCAGTGGGCCCCACAATCATACATTTCGTCCGTTTTGCAGTTTCCGTTTGGTTACATGTACGCCAGGTGGACAATGTCAGCATGCATGTGTATGGAGGCGGATTTCCTGTAAAGGCTTTCCCAGGAAGTTCATGCGCTGGGATGATAGGTGGGGTCCACCGTAATGCTTGTCAGGTGGGTACGACCCTGAACGCGGGGACCACCTATCTGCACCGTCCATCCGTTTTTCCAGCTTATTACATGGCACGGTCCCAAAAATGAAGCAGGTAAAAATCTCAAGTGGATCACACTATAGATAACAGTAGTAATTGAATTTCCACTATTAAACAATTCCTAAAATCCACTATAGGGTTTATTTGCCATCCAACCTATTGATAAGGTGTCACCAGCCTGGACAATCTTCTCCACTTATGGGTTTCAAAACCTAGACCTCTTGTTGAAACTCCGCAAAGTCTACCAAACCCCAATTTTCTTAATAGCTTGACGAAGATGATTGTAATCATATAGGATTTGAGATTCCCACTCTCTAAAAACTTAAAAATATCCCAACAGGAATTAAGGCTCTCAATAGTTCGGATGTGGATTGGATTTAACTAGATCCAGTCCGACTCTAAGTCCAAAAATTTGTAAGTGGATTCAGATCCAACTCGGATCCAAAAGGTAATATCCATATGGACCATATATAATCCACTTATAAATAGCCAGATCTATTTCTGATAAAGAAAAAATCATGTAGCCAAGGCCGGATCTAAGTATGAATCCACTATGTTACAAATCTAAAAAATATTTAAGATAATCCCTGAGTCCACAATAATGTTTATATGCCATCCATACCCATACCATTCATAATGTTATTACTACTAGGATGAAATGAAAACACAAATATTAGCCTGATTCAAAACTTATGTGGCCTCATGAATCTTTCAATTGTGGATGTTCAATTATCACATTTTTTTTTTGACCAGTTGAGTTTTAGATTTGGCTCATTTTTTATTGCACATCCTAAAATGAGCTCACAAAACGGATGGTCCGGGTGGATTTCTCACAAACATCATGGTAGGCCCCACCTAAGTTCAATTACATGTTACTCGAGAACATCTTAGTGGGTGTTACCCCTAACATGTGGCCCACATTGGTGACATTTTGTATATCACATCGTCTATTCATTTCTCCGGCCCATTTTAGAATGGGGTTTTAAAAATTATACAGATTCAAATCTCAGGTGGACCATACCATTGGAAATAGTGGTGATTGAGTGCCCCATCATTAAAAATTCCAAAGAGCCCATCGTAAGGTTTTAGTAGTGTTTATTTGCAATTCAACCTCTTGATAATGTGAAGAAGATCTCGATGAAGGGAAATTATAAAAACTTGAGATTGATAAAAAACTTGTGTGGCCCACAAAAAGTTTTTAATTGTTGTTCATTACTGCTTCTAGTGGTATGGTCCACTTGAGATTTGGATCTTCTTAAGGTTTGGTATCATGTCCTAAAATGACATGAAAAAACATATGGACAACATGGATATATACACAATATATCAATATGGGCCCCACATGGTTAGGGTACCACCCACTAAGTTGTAGCCGTGTAACAGCTAATTCACTCTTGCTGCTTGCTTTACGAGATATTCTCAGACAAGTTCTTGGAAGAGAGTGAGAGAAGAGAGGGAGCTCACTCTCTCCGCATCAAAATCTCCTCTTGAAATATGAAATAGCTTATTCAAATTTATTTTTGTGAACCTGAATTCAGTCCATTTAATTAATTGGACCTATTTTAAGATCCAAGTCCACATTATACAGTTCCGAGTTTGGAGCGAATCAGATTTGGGATTTGACTGGCTCCACCGAGAGCCCTGTCAGGAATCCATACGGCCAATAAAAAATCCTAACAGCTGGGCTGACAGACTTTAGGAAGTATCCAAGCACAGTCTAGCTAATAGACGAGCTTTAATTTCAAACACATGCCTTGCGCTCAGGCCTAACATTCCAACCCAAGACCCATTCGAAGTGAGCCAAGCCTCAAGCCCAGCAGGCCGGGCCAGCCTATTGACAACATATTTAAGAGTCGGCAATGGGTCGAGTCAAAGTCGACCCGCTGGTCAACTGCCCAACCCTCTTTTAAGGTGAATTCAGACCAAGCTAAAAGGGTAGTAGGCCGCACTCGGGCTCAAGCTAAAAATGTGACTTGTTTAAGTAAATGGGTCAGGCTTTGGTTTAACCCTACTTAACCCGACCCACCCACATGTTACCAATGGGTAGGACCAGATGACCCAGCCTGGCCTGCCACAGTCCTGAAAGTAAAGAAGAAGACTATAAATAAAATTTCTCTATGTAGACACATGCACCATCTGGTCTAGGTTTGCATAGCTTTAGTGTAATATTCCATTTCTTAAACCTGATGTGTGTCGAGTTGGGCTTGATGAGTTTTAAGTGGGTTGGGTCCCATCATCGGGCAACAGGTCGTAGGTCGGGTTTGGGCAAGAATTCTAGGGCCATTTAGTAAATGGTTCAGCTTGGGCTGACCACACCTAGTCCCAACCTGACCCATTTTTGTATTAGGACGTGGGCGGCCGTATCACCATGCGCGACCATCAGTTGGGCCCAACCCACTTCATAGGATGCCATGAAAAAAAATATCATACTAGTAGGATGATTCGATTCAGCCGGTGGCGTGCCAGAATGGATGGACAAGATTGTTCATGGAAGATGGGGGCAAATCGCGGATGTCCAGGACCATCCAATTGCTATGATTTTTGCAACTTTTTAATGGAGAAAGTGGACTGGACCTAATGGATTGTCCAGGTAGGTGTTGTTGCCGAGTGAGTCCAAAATGCAACCATGTGCTTAGACCTTGTTTCCAACCTAGTGGATCCATTGACTTTCAGTACGCCACGTGGCAGCTGTGTGAAAGATCCAAGCCGATCATCAGGTGGGCCCTGCCATTCATGTATCCCAGCCCAAAAATCAGTGCCAGTCTATGTTTACACCCATTTTTAGCGCCCTAACGTAGACCAATGAATGGGTGCCACATGTTGACAATACCAGAGTTGGTACTCATGGAATGCCACATCTCGACACTATGAGAGTTGGTACCCACAGAAATCCTACTCACACCCGAAAATATCTCTGCTTGATCTTCCTTCAACGTTACGCATTCCATTATTAATGCAAAGGCACGAGCCTTTATGTGTGCTTTTAGGAGAACGAATCGACGGGTGCCACGTGGCCGTGGCCACATTTATCGTGCTAATTAATAAGGAAGCGTACCCAGAATGTCTATAAAAGACCTGCTGAGAGAACGAATCTTATCACGTATCTAGCTATAATAGACTTGGCAAAGCCATCCCTCACATTCCTTTCAAAATTAGAGACCTTTCCAGAGACATTTAGATATTAGATACTTCGTAGCATTCAAGAAGGTTCCGAATATCAAGAAATCAGACTGATATCTAAGCAAATCCGACTATGGTTCAGACTCGAATTGGGAGAAAATGGACAGTAGCTGGATTAGGTCCCAACTATACATTGATCGAGATTAAAAGAGTAGGAGAGCTTGAGGACCTAATCCCCCGGCCATGGTTCAATCAAGAGAATAGAAGAACTAGATCTTAGATCTGGTTTGACCCATCTCTAATAAGAGATTGGTTTCAGGAGGATCATATCCATTAATCCTATACAACACTCCAAACCATCACCTTGCGGATGGTTAAATGCAAGAGGTGGTTCGATCTAGACCGTCCAACACTTCAGAGTGGAAGAGACCGAGGGTCCAAAGAGATGATAAGTAGTCATGATCGATTTGAGGTCCAGATCAACCCTTGAAGTTCTCAAACTAATCTCAAATCCGATTAACAGGTCACAAAAATCCCCGCGAAGGACCAGCTACAAGAAAAGGGTCCTAGAAGTCAGCAGTTCCAGATATGTCCAAGAGATTCTTTTGAACACGCGTCGTAAACACGGAAAACCCAAGATCAACAAGGAATCCATACGAGAGTTTTGTCGCCTCAACGAGCTATAAAAAGAGAATGGGAGAAAGAGCTCGAGGCCCTACGCCAATCACATCTATCTACTTTTCAATTTATCTTTCCTAGCATATCTTAACCTAAGTTCTAACATAGATCACTACTGTGTAGTGGCTTCCGCTACAGTACCTGATGAGTATAATTAAATATCTACAATATTAAGTTATAGGATCATGATCAACTGAGTTCCGATTTAACTGATCATACCCATCCGATCATATCCTGCTAACCACCCCCCTCGATCTTCTATTTCGATAGACAAATTAGGTATTTATCTCTCGTTTATTTGATTTATTTGGTTATTTGATACTTTATTGATTGTGATGCGTCATACATTCAAATATTAATAAAATTGACATTGTTTAGCCTTCTTTTATTTATTTGTCCATATTTTTTCTTTTAAGAAATATTATGCTAAAGTACCAATGAAAGAACAAGTCTTTAAGTCCGTAGACGCGAGTCTATTGTCACAGGGTAAAAATAATCCATTTGGAAGGGCTAATCCTTATCCTTTCATAAATCACTTGAAAGCTAAGCACAACGGGTGGTAGAGAGGATATAACTAAATCATGCATCCGGTCTCTAATCAATCTGACTCAATGCAGGGAGACACCAATAGTTCAATCAACAAACCTTGAGTGGAGTAGACTCTAGCACACCACGCATCATACCCACACAAAAAAAAACTAAATACAGGCCTCATTCAGACATGTGTGACCTTGTTTGATTGCATTGGCAGCAAGAGTCTACTTCATCAGGTGCGATGCAAAATGCTGGAGCATATAATGCTCTTGACAAAAATGACTCATATGTATATTTGAAATTACAATCAAGATACAAGTAATCTCTCTTGTAAATTTGTTCACGAACATATGCATACTCAAGGTTTTTAGTTCGTAAAGGTGGGGCCCATGTTTCAGAGGTCCAAAATGCCAGTCTGATGTGACACACAAGAGACAGACCATGACAAAAAAAAAAAAAAAAAAATCTCCCAACACTGGAAAATCCTCACTTCTTTTAGTTGAATGTGTACTATTAACAATATATGAGCAGGCAATAGAATTGAAGGCTAGGATTCTCTGGTTGAGGAGATTTTTAGGCCACGGTCCATCCATGTTGGTACCAACAGGCCAATGGTCTATATCACTGAATCATGTGCCTCACTTGTACAAAATGAAAACCTGAGTGGAATGCAGCTCGGCAGCCATAACAATCATCTATATATTCACAACGGCAGTAATCTCTTATACTTGAAATATAAGATGAAAGCTGCATACATTACCACACAAGAGATGCTGGTTACAACAAGGACCCAATTGAAGTTGTCTGGATAGTCGAAAAATGGGGGCGTAAAGTTCATCCCGAAGACGCCCGATACGACTGCAAAAATCGTAGCGATGAATGTAGCCGCCGTGAGCAGCAACTCGAATTGGATCAGCTGGTTTTGGACATTGTCCTGCATAACATGGAGAAGAAACCATGATTACTATAGTTCTAAAACTCAATGACTCGACTTGGAATTTGAGTCAACTCGACGAGATTTCAAGCTAGTCGCTAGGGAATTCGCACATCAGTGTGACTCAGTCCCAACTCTATAAGACTCATCGAGTTGCTTTTCTGACCCAATGGGCTAGACATGGATCTTTTTTCAGCCAAGTTAGTTTCAACTTGAGAATGGGGATTTTTTACTGAAAAATCCTCAAGAACTCTTGATTTTTTCCCAGAAAAAGCATTGACTTTCTTAAAACCCTCAAAACATTCTTTTCAGAGTGCAATGACTAAAATGCCCTTTTGTCCTTTTTCTAAAAGAGTATAACCAACCATTGTGGGGCCCACATGTTGCATGCATGAGTGAAAAAAAAAACCCTCGTCTTTTTTTTTTTTTTTTGCAAATTTCCTCAGAAATTTACATTTTACCAAAAACTGCCTAAATCCAGGGAAATGCTTTTTCAAGGAGTAAAATTACCTAAATAGCTGGTTTAGATTTTTCTTTAAGAGGTAGTAAAGTGGTATGTTTATAACACCCAAATGGGCTACACGTGAATTTAGATGTTTTGAGCAGTGTATTTTACCAATTCCCTGGAGTAAATACATGCAAATGTGGGTAATGATCAATTACCAATGTAATTCCTTCACTATTTTTTTTATACTGACAATGATGGCTTGCTTTTTGGACATTGAAATCAAGGACTTTGCTGTAAAATTCTCCATTTTTTTCCGTAAAAAGTAAAGGAGCCAAGCATTTTTGGGGTCCGTGTGGTGTACGCATGACATCCATCCTGTCCAACAAATGCATCACACCATCACCATCACCATCACCATCACCATCACCATCAGACAACCTAAACATCAATATGATCCAATCATTAGGTAGGCCACAAGTGAATTTGGATGTTTTTGGATGGTGTAAAATGTCTTCTATGATGTTTGGATCAACCTGATTTTTAGGTCACATCATCATTATGGTCCATTGAACAGGTTGGACATCATTCACACATCGCATGGACCCGAAATGCGCAGACTTCATCAATTTAAATAAATAAATAAATAAACACCAGAAAGACTGTTTTGATACTTCAAAAAAGTCAAGGCCTTTTTTGGGAAAATAAAAATATTGAGGTTTGAATTGATCAGTGAGTGGTGCTCTAAATTAGGCTGACCAATGGTGGGCCTGGGCTCGGTTCAGGCCCATTACCAATGTTGGGATGAGCCCAGCAGGCCGTGACTATTCAAAATATTGATTTTACCTGGCGAGCCTGACCCATTTCTATCCCTAGTGTAAATATTAAATAAATCTCATACACATGTTATAAGAGCTCTAACTTTGAATTATTATAAGTTCTCACCAGTTTGATGTTGATGAAGTCTTCCGTATCGTCTATGTATTCTTTGAGCTGTGACAACATCCAATAAATCAATGACTAACTCTCGCTAATTAAATAGAAAATCACTCAAATCTATGTGTCATGCATGAGATCTGGACTGTTCATCTTCTGGGCCCTCCTATGGTTAGCGGCCGTCTGCTAAAGATCTCACCATTATGTGATTCTAGACACCCAATTGGAGCACTTTTTCCCCATTGAATGTCAGCCACTTGAGGGATTTCATGATCAACAGAAGTTACAAATAAAACCTGTTATCCTCAAAATCCCTCCTACCAGTGGTTATGATCGGCTGATCGATGCGTTTTTTTAGAGTACGTAGCAACCACAGTGGGGACCAATGGATGAAGGGTCCAGATCTAAGGAAGGCGTGCCACATGGAGAGAGATAGAGGGGTTGATACCTAAAAGAATGTGATGGCACTAGATGGAGAAAGAGGAATAGCTTCTGTAATATGTTCTTCAAGAGATCAGGGAAGGTTACCTGCAACAATAGGAATGGCTTCCTACTTGCATTCACACGTTTTCAAGATCTGTGCCCTTCATCAGGTGAGCCCCATGATGTCTATGTCATGGGCCCAAAAATCAGGCTGGCTGCTCCACAGTAGGCCACAACTTGTATAGTGAGTGTGGACTAGGGGTGGCAATGGGTTGGGATTAGCCCAAGCCCGTTGCGCAACAGGCGTAGAATTCTTACCCAAACCTGACCCACAACCCGTTACTCTCCGACCAACCCAACCCTCTTAAAAATTCATTAAGCCCTACTCATTTACTTGCAAATGGGTCAGGCTCGACTAACCCAACCCAACCCAACTCGGGTTTAAGAACGGAATATGACCCTAAGTATGCACAACCTAGCCTAGACAATGGATACAAACATACATACATACATACATATACTTTTATTCTTTATTTTGTTTTGGGTTTTAGTTAAGAGTTGGTTCGGATCATTTGGCCCAACCCATTGATAACCTCTATGGGTGGGTCGGGTCAGGTCGAGTCGAGTAGGGTTCAACACAAGCCCAACCCATTTGCTCAAACGGATCATGTTTTTAGCCTGAGCCAGACCCACTACCCATCTACTTTGGCCCGAACCCACCCCAAAAGCCAGTTGGGTCAGTTGACAAACGGGTTGACCCAATCTATTGCCACCCGTAATGTGGCCTAATAATCTATCATTTTCTACCATCCATCTTTGATAGAAGAGTGGACCACTTAATGGGCCTTGTCACACATGATATCACTGCATGACGCTTGATAGTAGGGCTAGCAATGCGTGTTGGCCTGTGGGTCAGATGACACAACTTGCTTCTAAGGCAGGGTCAGACCAGCTAAATGAGTCAGTGGATTAGGCTTGGGCTTAAAAAGTGTGGCCCTTCAGCTAACTGGGTCGAGCTTGCAATGAACCCCACCTCACACACTTGCCCATACATGACGTCAATTGGCACACCACATGACCAGACCAAACCCAGACTAATAACCAAAACAAACTGCTAGAAGTATAGACACATGTTTCATATCAATGGATTGGATGACAGATACAAAACATGGTGAGCCTTCTAAGTACCCTCTCAATTCTTCTTGCTTGTGCCGTCCACTTTAGTCAAGAATTGCTGTTATATTTAGGCCCAAGGCCAATGAAGAGATGACATGCAAGGTGGTCGGTGTGGATGCTATCAACATACCATGGTGGGCCCACAACAACAGTTTGCACTATAATATAGTGAAAACGTCTGCACTTGATCATTTTCGGGTACATGTGGTGTATGTATCCACTAATAGGGTCAGGCTAGCATTCCTTTTCCCGATATCGTGTATTCGTGAATGTACGAGCCACGTTGGGTTGGGTTGGGTCTGTTGAGCCCGACCCATTTGCAATTAAATCGGTTAAGTGGGTCGGGTCGGCCTACAAGGTAACAGGTCATAGGTCAGTTTCAGGACCAAGTTCAGCCTGTTTAGTAAATTAGCTCGGGCTTGGTTTGAACAGGCACGAACATGACCATTGCAACCCCTACTGGACAGAAAGGACCCAGCACCATAAAGAACCCAAAAACCATAATGATGGGGCACACCTTTCAGCAAACCTAAGCCATTGATCCATCATGGAATGAGCCATGTCCTAGTATCTCCGCTCTCGAATGATCCTAGCTATCAACAAAAATTGACAGTCGCAACAAATGGTCCACATTAGATGGGGTTCAAATCAAATTTTTAGGATCATCCACAGGGGCCATACCAACAATGTAGATACCAAAAGGTGGGACCCACCAGCATAGTTTATTGGTCCAAGCACATGCTCGATCAAACACTGCATACACAGTAAGGCCCACCTAATGAACAGCCCAGATCTTGCAAACTTTGTGCCCATATGCAGGCATGTGTAATCAGCATTTGTTCTTAAACCATGGAACTTAGTCAGACTTACTGATAGTAATTTGCTGAGAGTGTTGTCAATGACGGCGAAATAGGCCTCGAGCAACATTTCCAGTTCTTCGATGCAATCACCACCGTTGCTGGATGACCCACATTTGTTCGAATCAATATCACAACTCATCATTTTATCAAGTTTATGAGATCCACTGATCGAACCGACTCGTGACACCGGTGCAGATTTCGACAGAGCTGGTCCAGCAGGAATGCTACTCAGGAAATACGGACCAGCTGATGAATAGGCCTCCATTCTCTCCTTCTTCTCCGTCAGATACATTTCGGCCATGTCGCCATCATCATTCATCAGCTGTTCTATTTCATCACGGACCTGTAAATCAGATCACAAAGTTTTTAAGTATCATATAATGCTCGATTTAATAAACATCTTTCTTCTTGTAAGGCTCCCACCTTTTGGTAATCTAAGCCAGTGATCTAGTAGGGAGTTATCTCACCAATCAGACTATCCTGACCATCTGATGAAAAAATGGACTCATTACAAACAATGGTCCACCATGTATGAATGATTTGACAGATCAAATGGTGGGCACCCGGATATACAGTCGGTGGGCCATGCAAAAAGTTCGATTGGATGTTGATGATTGACAAACGATAAGTTTATGTACATACCTTTTGAACTCTATGAGTCAAGGCAAGGAGATGGCTCTTCTGCCTCCGTGCGTGTTCAAGATTAAGAGTGCTGATCGATGATGCTAGTTCGTCTAGCACTGAATACACCTGAATTTCCAGTTCTGTAACCTGCTAAAACGACAGTCATCAGACCAATGGTCTGCATCACACAACCATGAACAAACAGAAATGCCAAGGCAGCTCATGCAAGGAGAGGTGGAGTATACATTTTGCAGCACCCATCGCCAGATCCAGGCCATTCACTGTGTGGGGCTCACTTCAAATGTGCCATAGCCCAAAAGTAGTTTTAACCATTCATCAGGTTGGCCACACATACATAGGCGACAGGTGATTGGATAGGACTGATTTCAGCAGGCCCCAGCTGATGAATAGCCTGAATTTTGTATGTGTGCAGCAAATTGTAATAGCTTTTTTTTTTTTTTTTTCAAACTTGTATTTGCAAATAATCAGGTTGCATTTGCTTTGAAATCCCTGTCCATGAACTTCAAAGAATCGGGAATTGGAATCAAGCGTTGAATTTTTGTAAGTTGATGTAAATCATGTCTTCCATGCATCATGGAAGAAACCACACGTGCATTACAAGAACAGTTGGAAAGTTTCAATTCCAATTTGGACTGAAATCACCGAGAAATCCTTTTTCTGAATTTGGTGGGGGCCACCATGCAAGAGATTCCTTTCGTCGGAGGATCTTGGAAGATGATATTGTCGCAATTTCGCCAAATAATTGTCATTTTGCAGGATGAATCCCACAAAACACTGCTTGTTTGGGAGCTTGGATTTGGAATGCATTGGAATCCAAATCACAATTACATTGGATTACACCGGAATCTCAGCATTTTGCTGAGATTTCAAAACACACCAAAAAGGTAGATTTGAAATACTTCCAATTCCATTTACCTCTAAATCCAAGGCTGCAAATGCAAAAAGCAGCTATTTGGTTTTGAAATACACCCATTTACCACCAAATCCAAGGTGCCAAACGGGGTGTAATGTTGTTTACTCCAAACGAGAAATCCTGCCAAACGACAAGCCAAGAGCACAACTGGTGACGAAGGCCCTACCAAATCCCAGAGAAATTCTTTTTTTTTTTTTTTTGAATTCGGTGGGGCCCATTATGCCAGGGTATCTTGACTTGTCAATCTTGGTGGAGAAATTACAATACTAAGCGGGTGCGGCAACAAGAAATCCAAGGGGAAAAACAACCAGATTCCCTTAATTAGAGAACAATCGTTGTTTGTATAGATGAAAAACATTCCATTCTGCTAAGTAGTCATTAGCCTCATAGTCAGGCATGAATATGGATTTCTGCTTGCTGCCCAAGCAAAACCCTTTTTTTTAATGCAATCCACTGGGCTATAGTGTGGGGAAAGTTAATTATTACAGTTGTCCATGTCCACACTGGGATTCCTTGTATCCAAACAGGTCGAGAAATACTGCAAAACGACAAGCCAAAAGTCCAAATAGAGATGCATGCCCCCACCACATTCATGTAACTTCAATTACAAGAATTTCCATCTGAACTGGCGCTTAAACATACCTGATCATCAAGAGACATGCATGTTAGCTCCAAAGCCAGCTCCAGTGCCCTGAACTCAAAAGCCAAGTCATCTGAACTTGAATTGGTAAAACCTGTAATCATATCAAGAAGGCTTTTACTTCCCCAGAGAATCGACGGTCATAACAACCAAACCATGTTACTGAAGAATGCCATGTTCTTGGATCATGTACTAATAAGGCACCATTTGCACACACAACTTCTGAAGAAATCGGTTTTCGAGAGCGGAAACTGCAAAAACTAATAGTTTTGTGGAGAGCACCCCACATACTGACAACTCATTTGCTGATGCATCAATGTGGGACCCACCATGGTTAGATTTTTAAATGATGGTTGACCAAAGTTGAGCGATCCAAATGCTACACAGTGCTTTAGGAGAGATTAGAAACTGTTTGCATCTGAGGAACTTTCAACAATATTTTAGTTCCTCACATGCTAATATAGCCCATTTTCAAGTCCCTCCATAGCTTCGTGAGCCTCCAAACATACCATCCACTGATCTTCCCAATTCTGAACATGTGAAGGCCAAACATCAGTCAGATCACCGTTTATATGATCAGCCCCACATGTATAGGGGATGCCCCAAAAATCTCCCATGGTGTAGGATCCCAAGTTCCTAAACCTTCTAAAGGTTAAGAACTTCCAAGCAGGGAGAATTTTGGGCACACCCCATTGACGAGGGGCCATCAGGCCAATGGTCTGAATCATTGAACCATGGGCCACACATGGACAGAATTTATAAGTTCAGTCCCCTATGATTCCTGAATCTGGCTCTTACCACTTTGATCTTTCTGCGTCCGAAGCCGCCTGCACAGTTCCAATTTGTACTGCACAACAGAGTTGTCCAGAGAGTTCATAAGGATAACCTCATCCGCCGTAATTATGCATCTGATCTGTTCGAGATTGACAACGATTGCCTTCTCCCGGCCCAGTATCGTGGAAGGATATACAAACAAAGGGTCTAAAAGCCGAAGATCTCTGGCAGGCAGATTGCAACGCTTCATTAGACTGGCCTTGTCGAGCGTTAGGATATGCGAATTCCCATTCCGATCAATCTGTATCCATGACCGACTTCCCTGGCCTCTCTTCTTCAGGCCTGTAAAGCCCAATCCCTGAAATGGAGGCCTCGCTGATGCATCTAGCCTAGCATCAACAGGGAAAGACATTTGTAGCCCAAAAGAAGTTTCGATTAATACGAATTGATCCGATTTTGTACTGTATGTCCATTGTTCAAATAGCATATGTATCTGTTGTTTTGACAACTGAAATCCTTAAAACCATCAAATTCATTTTTGTAGAAACCCCAACGCCTAACAACCAAACCCATCAAGCAATTTCCCCCAAATTCAGTCATGCAAGAGAACATATGCATCAACTGCTTCAACAATCCAAGCTCTACAAAATTCCACTTTAGTTGATGATATTTCTAAGCTGAAAGGCCTATGTCAACACCCACAAGCTGAATCTTTGATTGATTTTGATTCTGGCAAAGAAGAAGAAAAAAAAAAAAAGGCCAAGATAAGTAGAATATTCAATTTGTGATTTTACTAATTGGAATCCAAAGACAATCAAAACCTATTAACAAAAATGAATCTTGGTTAGAAACCCATCAACCAATATGAGTAGAATAGTCTTCTTCTTTTTTTTCTTCTTTTAATAAGAATTCAAAGAACATCAAAACCTATCAACATGCATCAAACATATTGCCGCCATCGACACTGAAAACCTCCATATCATCACTCACTATCTTCCCCAAAATTGCTAGAAAATTAACCAAATGCACTACTCTTTCAACTTATCAAGACCCGAACATCAAATCACTTAATATCCATCCAATGGCTTCATCCCAAATTCCTTCGGTATTCCTAAACCAAATGCCTAAACCCCAATACCCGTAACCAAATCTTTCATTTTTGTCATTCAAGAAACTTGCTAGAATTGATAACCTATCAACCAACAAAGTGTAGAAACTTCTTTTTGCTTTTTGCATTGACAATCCAAACAACAACAAAATCAATCAGCCCAATATCAATTGAAACCCTAACATCACAATGACTCAATATCCGTCCAATGGCTTCAAAACATCCCAATTTCCATCGCTATTCCTAAACCAAATGCCTAAACCCCAACACCCATCCCCCAAATCTTTTATTGGTATCATTCAAAAAACTTGCTAGAAATAACAACGTATCAACCAAAAAACCGTAGAAACTCCTTTTTTTTTCATTTTGAAGTAATTGAAAAACCAAAGAACATCAAAATCAATTAATATGCATCAAATAACTTGAAACACCCCAAATTCCATATCTTTCAGCACAAAAATCCCTGAAAACAAGCACCCATCACACTAAACTCCCATAGATTTTCATCAAATCATCAGGAACACTTTGAAAACAGATAAAAGTACCCATATGAGATTTCCTTCTATATAACAGAGAAGCTGTAGAAGTATTTTAATTCATAACTCAATAGAACATCAAAATCACTCAACATGCAGCATATAATTCAAAAACAGAAAAAAATAAAAAAATAAAAAAAAAGACAACTCCATTGGGTTTTTATCTAAAAAAACACCTGAAAACTGTTAATGCACTTTTCTGTGGAATACTAGTGCACCTTATTTGTCAATTACATAGGTCTGTGAGTCTAAGTGTTGGCTGAGACCAAAGAAGATGAAGACCGAAGACTCAAGTGGACCTGCTGCATCAAAGAAGAAGAAACAAGTAAATGAGATGCCTTGGTGAGCCAAAACCTTTGAACCTAAACCAAAACCAAACCTCTAGATAGCATGACCTAATAGGTAAACTTTTAGTCATCTTAGAATGGCCTTAAGTGTCCCAAAAGACCACCCAAGAGAAGGCCTTTAAGGTTAAATGAGCTGTTGTAAACAAAACAAATAAACAACACAACTCATGTGTCTGGAGATCGGTTATCGGGCGTCCGGTCGCCAGAGGCAAAAAATGGGTCAGCAACCTATGCTGGAACCCTAGGCCAAATTAGACCGGTCGCTGACAGGTCGACTGGTCCATGCAACCAGTTGTCAACAATGGTGAGACCGATCTCACCTGGACAAGTTGGGATCACAAGAAAACACATGTTCCCTGGCCTTAATTAGACCGGTCGACGATCTTCAAGCGACCAGTCGCTATTGAGCATGCGATCGGTGGCCTATTTGT
Source organism: Liriodendron chinense (assembly GCA_003013855.2). Classification (NCBI taxonomy): domain Eukaryota; kingdom Viridiplantae; phylum Streptophyta; class Magnoliopsida; order Magnoliales; family Magnoliaceae; genus Liriodendron; species Liriodendron chinense. The sequence continues at coordinate 95,846 of PVNU02001939.1, read as the reverse complement.
CGTTTGCTGCTGTTTTTCAAATGTTTGAGCTTTATCTATATAAAGACAGAGCACGGTTTAGATTCTTGGTAGGGAGATTTGAGAGCATTAGAAGCCACCCACATTGCCTACATTATTAGACTCTAATCTTACCATACCCAAGTCATCTTCCTTATGATTCATCACAAGATAGAGCATTCAAAGCTCAATTGAAGATGGACTTGCTCTCACTTAATCTTTAGATGTTTTAGGCACCTACACCGTAAGTAAATCATCTGTCTAAACCTCTCTAGAGATCCTCATAGGTGAATCCTTCTAGACTTGCAACACACAACCATTTGTAGAAAATTCAAGCTATCTCCTATCATCTTGAGCATCTCAAAAGAGCATCACATGCGAGGTGATTAATCTATGGAGCTGAGGCATTGGCAATGCATCGTCAACATGATCATGGGAGCAATGGGGAGCTAATTGAAGCACGGGAGAGCGGAGATCAAGCAACCCAAGCGACACTGTACAAGGGGCTCATTCGACAAGTAAGTGTCAAGTTGAGAGTCCATTGCACTCTTTCCATTTGTTAGTTAGAGTGTGAGAGTTTGGTTTTAAACTCAAACCAGGTTCCTTAGTGGATCCTTGGCTCATTAGTTGAGCCTAAAATTCAGGTTCATAGGTGGATCCTTAGCACATTTGTTGGGCCTAAAATCCAGGTTTATGTGTTGAACCTTGACTCATTTGTTGGGTCTAAACCAAGTCTCCAAGGGGAGCCACCAACAAGGGTGTGTACATGTAGGTTAAAAGGAACCTGTAAACTCCTAGGTTTGGGTGGAACCTGTCAAACACATAGGTTGAGAGATGAACCTGCAAAATCTTAATTCAAGTTGAGAAGTGAACCTATGTGTAAAACCTCTGGTAAAAGGTAAAGATGTTAACCTAATTTAAAACCTCCGTTATAGTGAAATCCGGTGTTCTCATGTGTTGGGAACAGCAACCGGGTAGTGGAGTAGACAAGTAGTCGAAACACTATACATGCTTGTGTTTGGGATTGATTTGAGCACATTGTTTTTTTAGCATTGTCTATTTAATTGTTAATTATATGAATGCTTGAATAGAATGTATGCTATGCATGATAGAGAGATTCTCATACACATCTTGTAGTTTCACTTAGAGACTAGTTGCTTAAGTAGTTATATCTATTGTAGTCTAAATATTTGTACATTGATTAGAAGATCAACATGTTGCATCTCTATAATCTATGTGCTTAGGCTAGTTTGCTTAATTGCATTATCTTTTATAGCCTTTGTGATTGGACTCACTTAAGCTTGGAAGCTAACTATTACTTGCTTAATTAGTTTATAATTCCTAACTAGTTTAATTAGGCAAGAGTTTTTAAAAGAATTTTAAAAAGTCCTAATAAACCCCCCCCCCCCCCCCCCCCCCCCCCAGGACTTGGCCATAGTTTTATAAGCTCCATTCCAAGTTTCCACACGTAGCGTAGGGTATCCCCCCGACGCAATTATAAAAACAAGTACCCATCATCCTAATCTCTCATTTATTCTCATTACATAATCACAAAAACTTCATAAACAGACAAAAGCAAAAGAACCCACATTAGATTTCCCATTAACAACAGGAAAAACTTATAGAACTCCCATGTCTTCAAGTAATCAAAATCTGAAAAAATGTTAAAATCAATCAACATACATCAAATAACTAGAAAAGCCCCTAATTCCATTGGTTCCAATCAAAGCACTTGAAAACAAGTACCCAACATCCTAAACTCCCATTGATTTTCATCAAATAAAAACATAAACCTCAAAAACTAATAAAAGAAAAATATCTACATGAGATTCCCTTCTACATAAGAAAAAGAAATTAGAGAGAGAGAGAGAGAGAGAGAGAGAGAGAGAGAGAGAGAAATTATAATACCACTCCATTTTTCGAATAATCCAAGTACGAAAAACATATGATTCAATGCATATGCATTGAATTGCTTAAGAGCATCCCAAATTCCATTGATTTTGGTCCAAAAAACCCAGAAACAAGTACCCATCACCCTAAACTCCCATCAATTAATATAGCAAAATCACATAAACTTCAAAAACTGCCAAATGCAAAAGTACCCACATGAGATTCCCTTACATGTAACATAAAAGATGTGCATGTATTAAATAACTTGAAAGCAACATTAAAAGTACCCCATTTTTAACTATTCCAAGTCCAAAGAACATTAAAATCAATCAACACATATTAAATAACTTGAAAGCAGCCCAAATTCCATTGGTTTCGGTCTGAGAACACCCAAAAACAAGTACCTATCATCATAAACTCCCATTAATTCACATTAAGTAATCCCACAAACTTCAAGAATTGATAAATGCAAAAGCATCCACATGAGATTCCCTCGTCTAAACCAAAATAAAAAATAAAATAAAATAAAATCTGCATAACACTTCATTTTTCAACCAATATGCATCAAACTGCTTAAGAACATCCCATATTTCATTGGTTTTTCAGCCCAAAACAACTGAAAAAAGCCCACACATCATCCTAAAGTCACATTGATTTTCACCAAATCAAAGAGTGTTCAAAAGGAGAGATACCCATATGAGATTTCCGTCTTGACCACAGAAAAATAATTGCAATAGAATCCAAATGGATTCACATCAAATGATTACACAGACTTCAAGAACTGATAATTGCAAAAGCACCCACATGAGATTCCCTTACATATAATATAAAAAAAAAAAAAAAAAAAAACCACATAACACTCCTTTTTTCAACTAATCCAAATCTGATGAACATCGAAATAAAAATATATATATACATTGAATTGCTTCAAAACATCCCAAATTTAATTGATTTTCATAAAAATAAAAAATAAAAACTGAAAAACACCTACACACCTACTAATCGATTTTCACCAAAAAATCAAAGAAACTTCAAAATTGATATGCAATATAACATAAAATTGATATGCAATAGACTCCAAACTGATTCAAATCTAAATAACTACACAGACGTCAAGAACTAATATACGCAAAAGCACCCACATGAGATTCCCTTAAATATAACAGAGAGAAAAAAATCAAATAACACTACATTTTTTCAACTAATCCAAATCCCAAGAACATCAGAATCGACGATTTTCACCCAAAAAAGCCAAGGAAACTTCAAAAGGAGATAAACCCACATGAGATTTCCTTCCATACAAAAGAAAGCTAATCTGGAATAGAATCTAAACGGATGTAAAAGAAATATTTAAAGAGAAAATACCTCATGAACTAAAAGAAAAATCAGGATTTTTTTTCTTTTCTTTTTATTAGATCTTCATAGCTGAGAGCGGTCGCTGTCCATACAGCTTCCAGGAAGGTGAAAGTGTCTGAAATGGACCCCAGGATAACAAGCGTAGCATCTCACACCTTTGGTTTGGACCAGTGGGGTCCATGGATCAATGATCCAGACAGTTGGACGGATTGAAACTACAGTGGATTGGAGACTTCCCAAAATCTTAGCGATTTAACAATCATAACCATATATAAATGTCCTGCGGATTGAAGGTTAAGAAGAAAATACAGCAAAGATCCAGATATGACAAAAACAAAATAACAAGTTTCATTGTCTACCCACATTGGGTTCCATCAGACCAACGGTCCAGATCATCTGAATATGGGCCCACTTGTCCATATTCAAGGGCCGAGGATAGGATTAATACTCGGCCCGAGGTTCATGTAATTTGTCAAAAGAGTTGAGAGCGGATTGCCTGTGACCCCCGGCACAGAGATATCTCTGTGCTCGGGACTGTGTGGGGCCCATAGAGATGTACATGATAAATCCACTCCGTCCATCTATTTTGAAATATCACAATAAGAAATCATTTAAAAAATCAGTCAGATCCAGGATTCATGAAGGCCATACCATCCGAAACAGTGGGGATTGAATGCTTGGCGGTGACAGAAGTCTTGTATAAGGATGATATTTTTTCTTACAGTTTATCTTAGTGGTAATAATTCTATGAACGGTTTGGATAGCATACAAACATCATTGGTCAGCTCCAGTAAATTTTCAACCGTCGACTTTGTTGTTCCCACTGTTTTGTTGTTGTGGCCCATATGAGTTTTGGATCTGCCTGAATTTAATCATCCTGTCCTATTGTTTTCTTTAAAAACAAATGGACGGAGTGGATTTATCACTAACATCTCTGTGGACCCCACGCAGTCTGCTCCTGAAAGAGTTGGATTCCCTTTCTGCAAGGAAAACTTTGATACTCTGGTAGAGCGTGATGGATGATACGCAGGCACTTAGAAATTCCATATGTGTCATATAACTAAGTTAAATTGTCCAAAAAACGGAGAATTAGGTTTATTCGGTTTAACCGAGTATCGAATGGTGGACATTATTGGACGGTTAAAAGTGAAAAGGACCCAATGGTTTTATTTACGCAAATAAATATTCACAAATCAATGGTTAGGATTGTTCAACCAATCTAATTTTGAGACTGTGACATAGAGACAGTAATTTTCACATTTAAGTCGGCTTAACTTGACCTTATATGCCACGTCTACAATTTCCAAGTGCATGCGTATCAAGAATCATATGCAGCCGAGTATTGTATAACTCCGCATTTTTATATATTTTTTTCACTCTTCAAGAAACGTGAAAAATATGGTCCAATTTCACTACCTTAGTGGTAAACTCACCCACAACATCTACCACATAGCATACGACCGAGCTCTGTTGGGCCCACTAGTGACAATCCAAACAGTGCATCTTGTGACACTCCTCATCATCACCGTACATCCCAAGAATCATCCTGATAATCGATTCAAGTGGGACACACAACAAGGAACATTGTATAGTTACAAATAAAACGTATGTACTTTATTTTATGTGGCCCACTTATTTGATTGCTTTAATTTAAGTGTGTCCATTCATCTTGGTGAGATTTACCTGATGAGTTGCTTAGATGACATATACGCAAACACGATGAACCCCATAATCTAGAACTTTCTATGGTGGGCATAACATGGTGTGTTCGTTCATCTACTGTACGGGGTTGGAGGGAATCAGACTTGTCGGTGGGTCTCAGCTATAATAATTATAAAGGGTATTGCTTGTGCTTTAATTACATATAAAGGTTATGCAGTATTTATGAAAATTTTATATTTACTATGCAATAATTACTTAATTCTTTATACCAGAGCATTCAAACCAGGTAAAAGAGCCATGAATTTAGAGCTGGGCACAAACCAAGCTAGCTCCGCCCGGATTGGTTTGAAAAAGCTCAGCTTGAATTGGTTTGAAAGGAAGTTCAAACTCAACCAAGCCTTGCTTGGTTGAAAAAACAAACCAAGCTCAAATTAGGGCAGTCCTGGCCCGGCTCGACTCAAAGCTCAATTTGATTTGGCTCGTAGATTGTAAGCATACTGTTTCCTGTGGTGTGATTCACTTGAGCTTTAAATATGATTCCATTTTGAGATCATGTCCTAAAATGATATGTAAAGCAGATGGACATCGTGGATAATATATATACATGATGACATGGATAATACATGATGCATATACATGAATATATATATATATATACATGAATTTACATGGTTGCTCTTGTACTTTTGTTTGGAAAATGTTCTTACATGTCTATTTTGAAGTTGCACTCCTTTGAAAGATGTTAAATATCATATGTTCAAATATATTTGTATTTTTTTCCTAACATTTTAAAATTCTTTTCTATTTAAATAAGCAAGCAAAAAAGGAGCCGCCACTGGTTTGAACTCAGCCCAACCCGGTTCGAAACTTTCAATCAAACCGATTCCAACTTGAACCAAATTTTTCTAGAGTAAACCAAACTCGAGCCGCATGGGTTGGCATGAAATCCAAACCAAGCCGACCACAAACTAAGGTGGCACAAAAACAAGCCAAACCAAACTAGGGCTAACCCAGCTCGGCCCGAATTGTTGCCCACCTCTAGCCATGATTGCTTACGTAAATTAGAAAGCCTTCCATTTTTGTTTGTTGTCCAAGAATATCTTAAACTATCACATCAATGGAAAACCTTTTCAATTTTTCCATGGAATTCATGATATCCAAACATGTCCTTAGATGGCCCAAGTACAAAAAATTCTTCTGAATGAAAGATTCTAGGAAAAATGAGCGCTCACTTTTTAGATTGTTTTGGGATTATTATTGTACTTTCTTCCCAACAGCCTAACTGAATGTTAGGCCATCTGCTAATAGGTTGAGATTCTTCCATCTTGAAAATTTTGGGCGCAATCAGCTATTGATGATGGGCCCAAAATATCAACTGTTTGAATAGCTGGATTCTAGGCTGCACTTGTATAAATTCGGGCCTTGACTTGTACAAACTTTATAAAGTGCGTAGGCAGAATATTTTATTCCAACACTGTACCCTCAGTTTTTTGAAAAACAAGAAATTAAAAGCAGTTTCAAGGCAATTTTCCCAAGCATCAGGCCCAAGAGGGCTGCCACAATGCTAAAAGCATACTTTGAGAAGTGGTGAATTGCCTGCCCGGTGACCTCATTCTGTGGGGCCCACCATAATGCCTGTGTTTTATCCATGCCATCCATCTGTCTTGCCATCTCACTTTAGGTTATGAGCCAAAAAAGCAAAGCAGATCCAAAGCTCAAGTGGACCACACCACAGGAAATAGTGAGGATTGAACATCAAGTGTTGAAAACTTCTAGGGGCACAGAGGTTTTGGATCAAGCTGATATTTGGGCTATCTCTTCTTTGTGAGCTTATGACCAGGTTAGATGGCAAATAAACATCATGGTGGGCCTCCAAGAAGTTTTCAACAATCCCTACTATTTCCTATTGTGTGGTTCACTTGAGCTTTGGATCTGTTTCCTTTCCGGGCTCATAAATCCCTAAAATAATCTGGTAAAACAGATGGACAGCATGGATAAAATGCATACATCACAGTGGGCCCTAGAGAGTCTATCTCTCGCCGATCACCAAACAATCTGTGTCCACTTTGGGATGAGCTAGGGTTATGTTTCAATTATCCAAACCAGTTATACAATAGACCTCACCATGGATGGCCTGGCCTGCTCCCAAAATTCTGCAGGAGTGGAAGATCCTATCATTGCAGATAAAACAAGACGCTGAGAAAATGAAAAGAGTTAAATGATCATAGGGTTGAAAGATCCCAATAAAAGAGCATACACAGCTTGGACGACCAAACCATGTCTGATCAACCGAGTCGAGTCCCACTTTCTGGTTTTCCAACTCACAGCACTACAAGTTATATTACTCCTAGTTGGATTGGGGACATTTTGACAGTCCAATCCTTTGATCTAGACCATTCACCAGGTCCAACACACAATTCGTGGGCTACCATGAAACCATCACACTGATCCAACAAATAATTACCATTTGACCTTTGGACTTAAAGATGGACGGTCAAGATCATTTACACAAATAGTTCCAATTAGCAATTTAATCCACCTATTTGTTAGGGGCCATCATGGATTGCTTAGTAAAGAATCGCTTTTGTTAGGCAATCATAGCCATCCCATCCATGGGTTGAAAAAGGATGGCTATACAAAATAAGGTCAAATCAATGGTGGATTGGATAATCTGATCAGTGTGATTTTTGCATGATAGCCCATCAAGTGCATTCTCAACTTGATGGACGGTTCAGATTGATCAATTCATTCCATCCAAGCAAACCTATGCAACTAGGAGCACTATAAGTTGTACTGCTATAAGGGCATATCATTTCCCAATCTTAAATTATTTATTAATTTACATGAAATATTTTGAGAATTTTTATTTCTAGCTGAGGTATCTACAAGAAAACCCTAAAAAATACCTTTCAAAAGAAGAAAGAAAGAAAGAAGGAAAAACCTAAAAAAAATATGAAAATCTCCCAAAAGCCAAGACTGAAATTTTGTTGTCGCTATGGCCGTACGCAATCCACCTTCTAGCAGAGAAAGTATGAAAGAATACTGCAGGGGCGAATCAATCTGTTCTACGGCGATCTGTCTGTGAGAATTTTTCTCAAGAGGACTCGCAGTGTGTGAAAGGGAAGACTCGTTATTGCCGAAATATTTTTACAATAGGTAAAAAGGGAAAACAACAACAACCAAAAATAAATCTAAAGAAGCTTCTTCCTTTCAAAGAAGGTCTTCAAATGCCATAGCTGCAACCCAGCCACTGATAAACAGATGAAGAGTGACAGGAAGCTCAACCAGGCCATTCTTGAATTGGTTGCTCTGTTCAGGTTCTGCATTTCTTCCTCCCTAAAAGAGAAACCCCAAGAACAGATAAACATGAGAGACCAAGTGATTTGTAGTGTCCATATAGATTTTTTTGAAAGATATCTGCACACGCACATGCACGCACACACACATATCCATAAATACATACATATAGGATTTTGACAACATTACTACCTTCATGGGATATTAATGTCCTGAAAGCTTTTAGGTCACGCATGGGCTGATTCAAAGGGTTACAATCCTCCGATCAGCATGATTCTTGCACCATGGGGAAAAACCATCCCAATCAATGGCTGGGCATATCCCATGTGGCATTTAGAAGCTTTGGGGATGCTAACCCAAACCTTTAGAATGACACATAGGACGCCAAACATTAATTTGAACAGTCCATTCTATCATACCACAGGGACAAGCCATAGTGCAAAAATCACATCAATCAGATGATCAATAAGCATCCGATTGATAGCATGAAAAATGGGCAGTAAGATTGAGCAGATAAACAAATCATCTTGAACCATCTATCCAATAGCTCCCACTTTGTATTGCTTGTGATTCCAAATTAGCATTTTGGTTTAAAGATTCTACCCTTGCGATTTATGGCTCGTTAATTTTTTTTTTTTTAAAACATGTTAATAACAAGTTGGCCTCATTCATGGGGTTAGGATCATCCTATCAGCATGATTCTTGCACCAAGGCTTGCTCAAATGGGTACTATCGAACGAACCAGTTCTGCTGCCTTTCCTGTTGCTTATTCTACCCTGTCTCCATTGATGGTTGGGCATCCCACACGTCATTCAAAAGGTTTGGAAACATTGCTAACGTCCCAATGAAGGTGGCAGAAAAAACTCCAATGGCTGAAGAGGGAACTTTTTGGAGGGGCACTGGGGCATACCTTGCACGAAGGTAGAACATCTCCTCGTGGATGGCTTTGATAGTATCCTCCAACTTCTTCAACTCCAGCTCCATGACCTGAACAAGACCAATGCAAACATAAAGCAACCGCTTGAATTCCATCCATATCCAGTGGCAGCTTGCAGATAACATGCAGCATGAAAACATTTGTCGGTAAGTAGGACTTCTAAAACCACCCTACCAGGTCGCTAGTCGAGCAGAAGCAAATGCCTAGGGAAAGGCCAGCACAAAAAAATTAACGACACATGTATTACTAAAGAAAAGGCTAAAAACTATCCAGTGCCTGTTGTGAATGTGCGTAAATTGGAAGATCCAATGGCCTTAGGAGGCACAGAATTTTCATGCATCCATGTGGTGTACCATGCATGTGGGGCCTGTGTGATGTTGTGAGCCATGCACCCTTCCATGCTCCAGCAATGACTGGAAACCAACCAAAATTTTCCTTGACCAGACACATCATCATCATCTAAGCCTCATCTCAGGTCCATTTTCATGTTATGACATAATTTTGACGCTGGCTGCCAACCTGACACAACCCTCGTTTATCCAGAAGCAAATTGCCTAGTGACTGAATCACCAGGGATATCCCTGGTTACCCAACATGGTGGGATTTGATTGGGCCACGTGCCGCTGTCAAAGATGAGGTACGCGCAAAGCATGTTTGAAAGCTGTTCGGTCAAGTACATACTCGACCAGGCCCCATCTCTAACAGTGGCACATGACCCAATCAAATCCCGCCACTTTGGTTCACCAGGGATATCCCAGTTGCTTGGGACTGGCAACAAGGGCACAAAACTCCAACAGGCTCGACGTAATAAACTGTTACATAGGTTGATTACAATCAAGCGCTATGCTGCTATCTAATAGTCCATTACATTGGTTGGTTACAATCAACGAGTTCTTGACCAGACTATTTAAACATCTTATAATGAACTTTTTTTCTTATGGAACATGAGCTGCTGCTGATTTTCTGTATTTTAGTGTCCATTTGTACGCCATCGGTTAAAGGTTGTTAAGAGTGTCCCATCAGTGTGCCTTTATACATGGTTGGTTCACTACTGGGACAACTGAATGAAAGGTCTTGATCTCATTCACTTGTGGCACGTGTGCAGCATGAAATGGTGGCATGGTACCTACCATGCCTCTAGAGGCACTAGATCAACTACCTGCATGCACACACGGCCACGCACCCACCCACAAACCAACAAACATCTGCAACCCCCCCAAAGACAAACACACACACACACACACAGACAGATACACGCATGCATACATGCATTGAAAACATTTCTTTCTTTCATCTGATTATCGTTTTTAGAGCATGAAGGATGAAAGATTCAAAGTTTCAGCTGGTAGGAGGAGATGGAGACTATTCCTATTGGCTGGTCTTTAGGCACTTTGGGCTGAAAGTAACAATAGGTGCTTCCGAGATAAGGGTGGTTCTCCCCAGGGTGTTTTTATTAAAGCACTTGCTAATGTTGTTGAGTGAGTCAGGGCGATGCCTTTGTAGTATCTTTTCTATTTCTCCCTGTATTTTAGTTGCTGTTAATTTTCTCTGTATTTTTTCAGCTTTGCTGTTTTTTAATAAAGTTGTCATCCTCCAAAAATGAAAGATTCAAACAACACAAAATAACCCCAAATGCATTCGCTATGTGCATGATATGGGGAACTAATTACATAGCATACACAAGCCAACATAGATTGAACTGACCACTAAAGAGAACCATAAGATCCTGGACCCAAGTCTTGCACAATATATTCGATTCTCATCTCTGACAAGCAGGAACTGGGAACCATGGTTCAGTGATCCAGACCTTGACCTGCTAGGTCCCTTGCCACAGAGGGACCAGGCCCCAAAATCTCCATGATATGATGTAAACATTAAATCTGTGGGCTACAAGTAGATAATCGAAAAGAGAACACAGAAACAGTCCATGATGAACTACAGAAAGCCACACAATTGGCAGTTAGGATCTTCCAATCCAGAAGATGTTTTAGGCATTGTCCGTCCACAGTTGGAAAAAATAGACCCATGGTCTGGATTACTTAAACATTGGCTCCACTTTGAAAACAGCAGTGCCCAGATGAGATGAGCATTTATAAACAGCTATCCAAACCATTGAAATTGAGGGTCCCACTGTGAATGGTGCATGCCTATGAAATCACACTGAAGTAATACAAACAATGTGAGTGGTACTAATTTAAATGTAAAAAAATAAAAATAAATAAATAATCAGAAGGAATCATCATGCCTTGCCACCACCTTACCAGCTGCAAACACTGCTTCTAAATCCTCTCTATGCATGAAACACGTCTTTCCTTAGCTGATATCACGCCGTCCATCCGTTTTGATGGCTCATTTTTAGGAAATGATGACATGAAAAAATGTATGAAAAGTGTGGATAAAATCCATACATCACGATTGCCCTCAGAGCCCTAGCCTGTCCCGAGCTCGAGAAGGGCGGGGAAGTACCTAATCCGCGCCCGTAGCCCACACCTTCCACTGGCTTATGATATCCCATCCGTTCATTAGGTGGGCCTGTTGCCAATAGAGAGAAAGAAAGGGACGAACCTGCTACGAAGACCAAGGATGCCGGTGTTGCAATCGCAATAATTGATAATGATGGGCCTCTGAAAGAGTTTGTGGGGTGGCCACTCCGCAATGGCCTCGATTTTTTCATGGTCAACCTTAATCCCTTCTAAGACACCATATATCCCAAAAATACAACACTATTTACAAGGAATGAAAACTTTTTTAAGTTAACGTATGGTGACTCCCTTCATAGCACATCAAATATTGTCGTTAAGTGGTCAAGGTGAACAAATGAATTGGGACTAAAAACAAGAATATCATTAGAATAAACAAGTAAGAACTTCCCCATGAAAGGGTACAGTACCTTTGGCATTGGCCTCATTGAAGTATCCGACGCATTTGAAAGGCCGAATGGCATCATAAGCCACTCGTACAACCCATCTCGAGTCTTAAACACGGACTTCAACTCATCCCCAAGCCAATTATGAATGATATCTACTCCTGAGGTCAATCTTCAAAAGATATTCGCTCCATGCAACATGCAACATATCATCCAATCCAGGAATAGGAAGCCGGTACTTTATCGTAAGTTGGTTGGTCGCACAACTGTCCATACAAATTTTTCAATATCCATCTTTCCTGGGGGTAAATAATGTAGGAACAGCACATGGTGACCTTCTATAGCAATTCAATAACTTTTTGGTGGAGCTCGGCATGTTCAAATGAACTCATTCAATAGTGCTCAAGATTCAGGATGCTTGAATCTGGATCTAAATCAATGTGTTGTTGAATGGACCTTATAAGAGGAAGTCCAACGGGAAGTTCTTCAAGCACCAAGTCTTCAATTCATGAAGTTCTTGCATAAGAGATGAAAAATCTAATTGTTTCATATCTTCTTTAGCAACCAAGAGATAAGATGCCAGTCTCCTTGCTTCATCTTATGACTTTCCTACACTGAGCAATTTTTTACCTTCGTCTTTATCAGATTTGGGTGTTGGAATATGTTTCATTGGGTACTGTGATATTAACACCATCGTTAACGAAGAAACATGTGTTAGCCCAAGTCAAATGCATTATACCTCAATTCAACAACCACAATCTCCTTAATAAAATGTGGCATGCATCCATGGGGACCACATCACACCATAACTCATCCTTGTACTCATATCCAATAGAAAGGGAAACTAAGAACCTAGATGCTTATGTTTTTTGAGTTTTAATTTATCCACCATTTTTTATAAGATAATATTCTCACTATTTCTCCCGTCTATCAAAATTATGCATATCTTCCACCAAAAGTGCAAGTGGTTCGGAAAAAATTATGTCACAACCATCACCCATCATCAATCACCCGAGGCATCAATAAGACGATAACATAGTCCATTGGATAACCAACAACTCACTGCTATCACCATAGATATCCACTACATCTTCTCCAAATATGTATCCCATCCTTACATGCATGTTCTTCATATTTTGTGTCATCTCGGCTTTTTATATGGCAGCAAGTGTCTTCAATGTATTCTACTTCCTCAGCCAAATAACTGAGGATTGATGTTTAGAACATTGAAAAGCGATGTCCCTGTTGCTAACACTTAAAGCATGAGAAATGAGTATTATTTTGGCTCTGTCTTGGGTGCACAAGTCCCTCGTTCATAACCACCACCACCCTAAGTTGGGGTTTGGCTTCATTGCTAGACATTGGCCCATCATCCCTCGACCTATGTGAGATATGTGGTCACCTTATCTGGGAAGTTAGCATATTTGATGTAGGACAATGGCCTAACCTAAACATATGCATGTGAAACATGTAAAATTCGGCGGAATCATGTAGCAAATCAAGTAAACATCCACCTTTCATCATCATAAATTAGAAAATCACAAAGGAAACATGCAATAGACGGGCCATCATCATAAATCACGCAATACTAGGTTCAAATCATGCGTGGATTGGATCCGATGAGGGATGGGACCTCCCGATCTTGCATGGTTATCACTCAACAACCAAGAAGATTCACTAGTCCAAGAAATCAAGGAATTTCTGGATTAGGGAATCTCAAAATATGAGAAAAGGGTTTCGGATTGTAATTTCAGCTTTTGGGGTTGTGGAGAATTTGAGAAAATAGGTTTAGGAGAAAGAGAGAAGATTGGGGATTACCTTAGAATGAAGAGATTGGAAGAAAGAAGAAGGAAGAAGAGAGGAGATGAGAAGAGATTCACCAAGAGAAAGAGAAAGAGGGAGATAAGCCACCGAAGCTTTTTCTTCTTTTATCAAATCAATAGCATAATGAGAACCAAGGTTAGAGCAACACCCTTATAAAATTCAAAATTAACATAATTACCAAAATACCCCTACTAACAAAATTTCAAAAAAAAAGGCATTCGCACAAAAAAACGTGCGCACACTTACCCAAAACTCAAATAAGTAAAATTGCATAAAATCAAATCAAATCTAAGATGCCCGATGGGCTCCAATGATGATGCAATGAAAGTGGGCCACGACGAACCAACGGTCCGATCACACCATCCTCGCGATCCAACGGTCCAATCATCTCCTCCAAGCAACTTACACATGTCTTACCAAGGTGGGGTCTTCTCAAATTTTTCGAACCACATGTGTAAGGTCTTTGATGCTTCTCAAGTCGTCACGAACGATCCAGGCCCGTCATCAAACCATATGGACGCACGCATGGCTTGTCTCCTACGCCGGTATACTATAAAGGGCTCGATGTCCGCATCAATGTTGCCTTATCATCAATGATGGTCCTTATTGATCACCAAATTGTCTCCCAAGTCCCCAATTAATTAATTATCTCCTCAACTTTTAATGCAAGTGTACATGCATCGGACATCTTAAATACATCTTTGAAAGCCAATTCATTTCTTATGTTCAAGTTAAGACTGTTAAGATATCTTAAAGTATTTTGGTATTTCAACTCACAAAACCCTACCCTGATGTCAATGTATGGTTAACTTCTTTTCCATATTTTTCTAAGAATTTACTTCTCATTAGCTTAACAGATTAGTTCATCTTGGAAATCGTCCCACCATGCTAACATGTGACTGAAAAACTTCATGTTACTAACTCAACCTTCTAATTGTCTACTATTTCTTTGTACTCGAACGCCTTTTCCACCTTGCTTAGCCAATCAATGAAGTAATCAACATGCAAATGACCATAGAATTCTGGGATTTCTACCTTAATTCCAGGCTTTCTATCATGTTCCAACAATTAAAGAATTCGATCGTTGGTATATTTCCAAGCTGCGGGCCGCCTCTTGTTGGTTGGAACTTAGAACCTTGGTAGAAACCTTCCCCTACGTGTCCACAAGCTCCAACTTTTAGTCTTTGGAATCCCTCCATGCCAGAGCTCTCCCACTTGATTAGTAAGATTGCCAATCATGTGCGATGAGTTGATCTACACACTCTATGAGTACATGGACCAATTGGTTTATTGTGCAAACTCTTCATATGCCACCTCCTTTGAAGCCATTAAGAGATGGTATAGAGTCAAAAATCCCCAAAGATGACCCGCTCTAACACAAATAACAATTGTGATCTCTGACATTTAGCCCTAAATTTTGCAACAAACAACCCAAAATCAACACATGATGCATGGTGGGCTGTCGAAGGAGTGGTTACCATCAGATCAAGATCAACCAGTGATTGCAGTATTGATAATATCGGCCGATATTATCGATATCGGTCAGCGCCGATAAATATCGAGCCAGTTATAACAAAAAAAATGACCGACTCCTGTGTATCGCACGATGTATCGATATCGCACGATATATCGGTAAAATATCGTGATTTTTTGTACTGTGGGCTCCAAATATCGTCGATACCTGGACGATATCGTCCAAGTATCAGTCAGACGCACAAGAGTCCCCCATTTTGTAGAAAAAAATGATTTTTTGTTCGACCCGCGTTCCGACTCTGCGTAGGGGTCATAGTTTGTTGAGTCCAGTTAGCCATTTTTTAGATTTTATTGAGTCCTCATATAGATCTAGGCCATATAAGGTAGCTTGCATTGCGTTGAACTAGGATAGTCAAAACTTGCATTTGGAGGATACTCAGTCAATTGCATCATCCATAGGCATATTTCTCAACTCTCTTGCCTGTTTTACTTTGTCAATAAATTGGTTGTGTTTTCATTAATGTCTTCTTATATTTATATATCTTATGGAATCAATTTAAACAATAGTTGCATCAGTTCAGTCAGACAACGCATAGCTTAAGATCCTTTTACAAAGGAACTCCATTATGTGGACTTTCGTTTTTACATATGATGATTTAAATGTGTATTAAGGTCTATTTTAACAATCCCTGAAGTTTCATTGAAAAATTCAATCAATTTCCCAATGTTTCCCAAAAAGTGTGATACATTCCGTGATACAACCGATATTTCCCTATCAATACCCGATATGTATCTTTATCCCAAGGATGCGAAACGTAACGTGATACCGATACTGCGAACACAGAGATCAATTGGAAGATGAATGAAAGACCTTGTATGAGATGTGGGAAGACTATACAAATAATTGTCATGCCATTTGACCTCTCCAACACTCCCAAGTACCTTGATATGACCATTGTTCGAAGTATCCTAGATATTATCCAATCTCTAGATCGACGATACCGATAACACTGGTAGTATCAGAAATTCCAGGTATCGGTGATATATCGCCAAGTATCGCTGGTGTATCATCAATATTTTCAATTGTCAAAATTGCAGGTGTCGTTTGTATCACTTATATATCGATATCGTCAATATTTTCAACTGTGTAAATTCCCAGTGTCACTTTTATCTCCCATTTATCGGCCATATTTCAATGATATCACCAAAAATCTATTTAATAAAAGAATCCCATTGCAATATTTTTATGGGTCATAATTGTATAATGAAATGCATGTTTGTATCTGACAATCTGTGTACATGTATGCATGGATGATCTTTCAAAAAAAATGCATGGATGAATGGATCATGCATGTGTGTTTGTATATATGTATGTGAATGCATAGATGGATGGATCCACCATTTTCCCCATGCTGCCCCTATATACATACTTTTAGGCCCCATTAAAGGGAAATTTATTGATTCTTGAATTTGCAAATATGTGTCTTTTTCGCTATTATTTTATTCTTAAATATGCAAATATTTGTATTTTAGTATCTCCTCAAGTATCATTGAAAAATTCCACCATTTTCCCCTTGTTTCTCTAATGTTTCCGAGTCAATATTACATGCTTTTAAAACCCCATTAAAGAAAAACTCATTATGTATGCATCTTTTCTGCGATTATCTGATTTCTAAATGTGCAAATATGTGTATTTTAACATCTCCTCAAGTTTCATTCGAAATTCCACCATTTCCTCATGTTTCCCCAATGTTTCCCTCAATCAGCGATACATTTCCAAGTATCATCGATAATAATAGAGATATCGATACATGTTTCCGTATCACCAGTCAGCGATACACGCAACGATACCGATACTACGAACACTGGTTGCTTCACTACAACCGCTACTTTCTTCCTTCCTCTCCATCCTTACAAAAGCAAAACCCATGATCATAGCCAATCCCCTGTCCAAGGGATAGAAACTTCCACCACTTTCCCAACCCTCCCAAACACACCTTAAAAGTTCCATCTCCGACCATTCCTCTAGGAAACTTTCAACAAACACGAGCTCCCTAATCTCCATAACATCACTCCTGAATTTTTTCCTGGCCCTGTTACTTCTTTGACCTCTAGCCGTAATCCACTCCCCCTCTCGTTGGAAGTTTCCTTTTTCCTTGCAATTTGCAGGAAAATTGGGAGACTAGGTCTCACTAGTCCAGTACATCTCGACCTAGGAACAAACGAGTCAGTCCCAAGTCACCAAGTCTTTAAAACCATGACACTAACATTCATTATATAAAAATAACTACCTCATGCAAATGGATTTTCCAGACACATTGGCTGTCCATCATCATGTAGATACAAAGTGAACCCTAGTGGTTCCCATAGATACCAACACAACCATTTAAAAAACCAAAAACATAATTACTCAAAAGTGAAAACCTTCTAACATATTTCTTTTTTGAAAGAGTAGCAAGATTTTATTAAGAAAGAAACAAAAGAAATGTGTATATATATATATATATATATATATATATATATATATATATATATAAACCACGAACGCTGGAAGGATTCAATCAAACATTGGCATGCAAGCAAGAAGCCCGAGCCTACCACAAGCCATCTGGCCTTCTGAAAGATCTCTTCCAAAGAACAAGATCTATTGTTATGTTAAAGCCGAATTGACCTCAAACAGGCAAGAAAAGAAAGCCACAAAGAGTCTCTTCCCTTTCTTTAGGGCCAAACAACCACAAAATATAAAACCCCTTTTATGCAACAAGGCATCAACCCAAGCAAAAATGAAGAGATACTTCCGCCATATCTACCCGGCGGAGCTACAATGCATGAATAAATGATCTACTGATTCCACATCCTGAAAACACAAGGAAACTAATCTAGAAAGATGTAACGCGCCGTAAAATCGTCTTTTCTAAGATATGAACACACACTTGGGCCCGTCCTGCACACGCCATCTTAGGTTGAATAATCGACCACCCTTAGCCTAGTAGGACCATAACTACATTGAAATATAACTCGAACGCACTCGTAGGAGGCCGTTTGACCGCTCGTTCCAAGACCGATGAACCTGAAACTCGAATATGACAACCCTCATCAGTCTCTCTTAAGTTTCATCTTCAATTCTCTAACATGCAGCCCTCCTTTTGCAGGATTTCCTGAAAATAACCAAGAGATTTAAGATGCGGACCATTTACCTCTAGGTTGCCTAGCATCAAATGCTTTTAAATGTAGTAAATGTCCAAGTCTTTGATTAATTTTGTTGTCATTGCTGTTGAGATGTTAGAAGCATGCCTAAATGATGACTATGTGCTGAAATTTTCTTGTGTATAACTCCTAGGACTATCATGAATGCTTAGAATCACTTGTATGTTCATATTTATGTCTCATGCTCTTAAATTATGCTTGATGTATACAACAATTTACTGTAATGAAGTGTTTTCCTATGATTTGTCTAACCCGGCAAATGGATGAGAATTAAGGGCCGCCGCATGAGGCCGACCGCCCCTTTGGGACTGGAACCGTCGACGGAGGTAGAATACGGGTGACCGGCTATGGTGTGAGGACCACGCAGGCTACAGGCGCCTAAGGCCGGCCTCCCCGTCTTCATCTCAGTCGAAGGTGTCGGCCCAACTCCGGGTTGGGCGTGTTGTGTGTAACCTATCGCTTCTATTCGAACCTAAGTACCATTGTTACTACTGGATGGGCCCACTTAAAATCGTACGGCGATCGATCCCCAAGTCTCATGAGCCGGGGATGATGGTATGGGACCTATGCCCGAGCTGTCGGCATACGCTGGGGTAGTGCCTCCCCGTAGTGACCATTGAGCACAAGGTTGTTTGAGCGGCCCTATCAAATACCCGGCCGATGGTTTCGTGCCAGAGCCCCGCTTGAACGCCCCGGGCATTATTGTTAATTTAAATAACAAGCCCACACTTCTGAATTAATTATTTATATTAGTGGTTGGGTGACGACCCTTCTACTTTGGCTTGGGCATGGCTGACGGGCCACTGTCTAGCCATACTTGGATCGAGGGGTTACTGGCGATGAGATGCGTTCACCACGCAGGGAGCCAGATGGTCCTAGATTGGCCTGGTGATAGAATAATGGTACGATGGTTTCGCCAACCGGCTGGATGTTAAACTGGAATAACTAATAACTTGGCTAATCATACATAGTTCGGCATGGCATGCATTGTCTGTGCGGGTAAGGTGGTGGTGCCACTCACTGACGGCTGTGACTAAAACCGGGGTCCGGGCATGCATTTGCACTTCATGCATTCATGCATTAAGATTATAAGATGTGGTTGTGCGACTGGTGGGGGTGGTGCCCCATTCATTGGTGACTTGAGTCTGTGCGGGAGAGTGGTGGTACCACTCACTGTCGGCTGTGACTAGAAAGGTTCTATGTTTATGCTTTTGACTGTTATGTATGCATGTTCGTTTTATTACATATTACACTTATTACTATATATGTATGTTGTTTCATTACCTACGTTTGATTACATTTGTGCTTTGAGTAACTTAGAGAAATGGAACCACTGAGTTGATGACTCACTCCCACTCTGGGACGATGTTCTAAAACACCATCCAGGCACTTTCATTGATGCAGGTCCCTCATGAGCTAGCAAGCTAGAAGAGGCCCAATCGGACAGGCTGAGTGGACCCCTTCGTACATTGCTGTTTAACTTACTTATTTGCTGGTACGTCCCTATTTCATTTCCTAGCTTGACCTATCACTATGATTTGATGCCATATTGGCTAAACACTTGAATGACACGCATTGCATACGCATTAGTAACTCCCGGGATACCTGGGATCGAGTTTGTACTCAACCCTTGGGGTTTCGGGGCGTTGCAAAAGATCATCCTCCTCTTCCTTAAATTAATGATCACACGCACCATGTTTTTTTCCCAATTAACACCGCAAAAGAAAGAACACATGGCGACCCCAAAAATGCCATACATAGCAAATGGGGTCCTTCACGTTAGATAACAAGTCGACTTGAATATGCAAAATGATTTGACTGTAAAACAACCCAATTCATCGAGTTACATGCCCAACTATCGCTCCCATCCATGGAAATGAGTAGGCCATTCAGGAGGAATATAAGTGCTACAGATTCGTATGGCTTCTCATAGGAGAGATTCCTTCATAAAGGGAGACCAAACCGTTCTATTGCCATAATGAGAAATGCATTGGGATATGTTGAGTCACTTCCTCCACAACCACCCTGCCCAATGGAGGCAAGTAACATTTCAAAGGCCTCTCCCCACACCTCTTGCGGTGCAACCTCGTTTTTTAATCAATGAGATAGAAGTACACGAGAATATTAGAGTAGAGAAGAAGAGAACTTTACTGATATAAAACTTCTTCTCTTACAATACTTTAAGAAAAACTCACACTTAGAAAATATTGGAATGACCAACTTCCCATACCACCACTCCTTTTATAAAACCCTAAATGAATCTTTAATGAAAATCCCCCAACTAAATGATTGATTTCAAATCAATCATAATTTATTCAAATCAATCCAATCTACCTAAGATGGTAAAAGCCTAATAATAAAAAAAGAAAACATAGAAAGTAATCCTAATTGCATCTCTAAATCAACCCCATATCTTTAATCACATTCCCTTCATATCTTTAATCACATAAATCACACTCTAAATCATCCCCCATATCTCTCAAAAATAGTAAATTGCAATCCTTGATTTAGGCCTCCAAATCTACAAATAAACAATACAAAAATCTACACATGTTGGGCCCTTTGGTGGGCTCTAGGCTATGTTATTGTTGGACCCTATAGTGGGCCTAGCTGGGCCTAAGTGGGCCATGGGCATTCACCAACTTGTCCTCCCAAAATTGGATGTGTCTTCCCATGAAACAAAAGAGATTTCCCTTCCAAACATATTTTTCACTCTAAAGGTTGCTTTCCAAAGACTAGAGGCCTTATACTGCAGAGTGACGTGTAAACGAACCACCATCATACAACTTGTATTAGCGGGCTATCACTCTCCCCCATAGACTACCCTATTCCACCCAAATCTCCATAACCACTTACCTAAAAAGTGAGGTCTATTAATATTAAAGATTGAATACCAAGCCCAACTCCATTAGCTTGTATACCTCACCCCAATCAACAAGATGAAATTCAGTTTGTTTTTTTTTTTTCAGTTGGACACCATATAGTTGGGCACTAAATTTGACACAAATTGGCTAGAGATGATGTAATCAAGGTGATGCCAATTTCCAACACCCAAGGACAAGTGTGATAATCCAGCCACCCAGGTTTATCTCGTCTAATTATAATATTTTGGTGATTTTCAATGTTTATGTGTTGATATACATATATACACGAATACAAGATTACACCCATCCATCCATCCATCCACGCATACATACATTCATACATGACCAACCATGCATCCATCAATCTGTAGAAAGTTGACCGTTGATGTGTAGTGAAACCACCTAATCTCATTGATTGTGTATTAAATTTATCCAAGGTGTAAGATGTGTGTTAGATCTGTCTAGTTTTAACCATTGACTTGTGTATCAAATTAGCCCACTCATGACCATAAATCGAAGTGCTAAATTAGCCCAATTGTGATCATTAGTTTGCACGTTAAATCTGCTCAATTGTGACCACAAATCCATGCGTCAAATCTATCCAATTATGACCGTCAATCGATGTCACAAACCTGTCCAAGTAGGAACATTGATTTGAGTGTTAAACCTGTCCAATTACGACTGTGGATTTTGCATTAAACCCGTCCAATTTTGATCATCGGTTTATGTACCAAATCAACCCACTCTTAAACCTTTGAATTGTGATGAAATCTATCCAAGTAGGACCCTTGAATTGTAGCTTAAATCAGCCCATGTGTGACCATTGATTTCATGACAACTTTAGCCAATTTGAACCATTAAAGTGGGTGTTAAATCTATTCACCCTAGACCATTGATTTGTGCATCCAATACACCCAATTTGGACCATTGATCCACACATCAAATCTACCCAAGATGGACCGTCAATCAGCACCTTAAATCTGCCCTCTCGTGACCGTCAAATTACCTCCCAAACTTGTCTGTCCGTGATTATTAAAGTGCACCTAAACCTGTCCGTAGGTAACCATTGAATTTCACCTTAGAAATCAATCAAGCCTGACCATTGGTTTAGTGACCAGCAACATCCAAATTCATCAAGCAACCCTCGTGTATAAAACCCCCAAAATTGGCTGTTGATCATGTAAGCTTGACCCTTGATTTGTGCATATCAAACTCCAACCCTCCAACCTTCAATCCATAATTTCAACTGTCCATTCGACCATCCATTTAGGTCAGCCCATCTATAAATCCAAACCGTCCATCAAGTTAATCATAAAGCCGTCCATCTATCTTGTGCATTTACCATTCATCCCACCCACTTCATCTCACACGTGTGCAAGGTGTGAAAGTAGCATGCGTATAGTGTATAACGTTAAAAGGCAGCACATGGGGTTTTTGCATTATTTAGAAGTAGAAATTTAAGAGAGGGCAGCGTCCTTCACTCTAGGTTGTGTTGACATGTCTTAGTAGGATTGGTAAGAGAAGATACAGTTGCACCTCACAAGTGTGTATGCACACATGTGAGGTGGGAGGGGCAGTGGAGCATTGTTTATAAAAGGGGGCGTGATGCTGTTAACGTGAGAAAGGGCTGGTGTAGGATCTGACATGACGTTGGGTTGGGGCTGGTGACGTGAGAGAGAGAGAGAGAGAGAGAGAGGGGGGGTTGTGGGTTCAGGCCTTTTTCAAGGTGAATATTCTCTCGCATGGGTTTTCTTTTTTAACTTTTGGTTTTGGAATCTCCCTCCTGAGTTAGATTTTGATAAAATCTTGCAGCCCTTTTCTTTTGGATAGAGGATTTCTTTTCCTATTTTTTAAAATTATTCCCCTTTTCCTCTAACGTGTATTGTAGGATTCCCCAAGGTTTGTTTCCTGCACCATTTTCTTTACTTTCTTAAAAATCTGATTTGCATCTTTCTTGGGCCTTTTCCTTTTTTTTCTTGGGAATCAAAGTATTACTCCCTATCTTCCTTGAATCCTTGTTTTTCTTTAATACTTGAAAATCAAGATCATTAATGAGATCCCAGGGATTTTTACCCAATTCTTTTGGAATTCTCATATTATTAACATTACTCTTGAAAAGCTCTAGGTTCTGGTGCAAGTTTTTAGAATTACAACATGATCCTGCACTATCCACGGAATTCCAGCACCATTGGGTAAATTTTCAAGAACCTCTGTAATTTCTGCAAGAGCTTCTCTGTACAGATTTATAATTACTGGGTTTTTTGCAAAGTTTTCTGCACTATTTTGTATTTTTTAGAAATTAGATGGTTTCAGGCATAATTTTTCGGATTTTCATATTTGAACTATTACATTGCATGGTTATTGCTCTTCTTAGAATTTGATAAAGGAAAGATTGAATGTGAAGATTTGAATATTCTAAAATCATAAAGAATTTATGTACATTGCATATGCTATGGTTTGATCGTAGAAGAGCGATCATGAGATGTATTGGAAATATTTGATTTATGTATTATTGAAATCGTGCATCATTGAAATTGTGTTTGGAAGACCGGAAACTAGGTACGGCAATTGAGTCCCATGGGTTCAAAGTCCCTAAAAGCATAAATAGGTGGGGCGATCAAGACCCTTGGGTAAGCCCAATTGGTACCTCTTTGAATCTCTATAGCGTGGGCTGCGTGGATGAGAATAATTGTTTGTAAAAAGCCACAGTCCGGCTAGGTAGGGGAATAATCTAACCAGCTAACATATGAATGGACCCCTCATTACGTGGGTTGGGTGGGTGAGCACGTGTTACAAAAGACCACATCCGGCCAAGTGTTGTAACAGCAAAAGTCTTGGCCAACTAATGTGCGTGGTGTTCAAAAAGGATGAACCGTTGATGGGGACATCACATTACGAGCACCATTACACACATATCAGAGCGTCTGAGCCCCCAGTGTCCCTGTAGCTAGGCGAGTACCCGTTCGAGTCCCGAGGAGGAGCCAAAGACCCCACATAGCATGTGGGTTGCGTGGAGGATGTTTTTGGACCGTTGGATGTGACTTGATCGTGGCCCACCGTGATCGTGGACATCTTCAGAATTCATCAAATAGTCTTAGTTTCTTAGGATTATAGTGATTTTTGTTTTTAAGCACTTAGTTTACTTTTTGAGACTTTATTTACATATTTTATTGAATTAAGATTTTACAGGGGGGTATTTGTAATTTACGAAGTAGGGGGTTAAATGCAAACAAGTTTTTCATTAATAGTCTTTTTGTAAAAGACCAATTTTTAGACTATAAAGGCTTGGACGTCCAACCCTAGCCTTTTTTTTAGGTGGTGTTAATGAAAAAGTTTGAAGTTCTCTTCTCTCTCTTGTGTTTATGGAGAATGGGGTGTGAATCTGAATGAAAGCTACCTTGGTGTAAAGTCTCGTTTATCAATCTCCTCTCTTCTCAAGCTCCAAAGGTATTATCTCTCATCTCTTCTCTCTTTTTCCTCTCAAATCTTCTCTCCTTTATCTTTTTTTCCTTTTCTTCTTAAACCCAGGCATCTTCAACCCATCCATAACCCAAACCATCCCAACCTATACCCAAATAAAAAGTCCAGCCATCGTACATGTGAATCCATACATCCGTACAACTTTACGGATTGTTTTGTGGACCCCACTTCAGCCATTTTCTTACATCCTTATTCTTCTTTCTTCAATCAAAACCCTAACCTAAAACCCTAGATTCCCCTTTCAAATAAACCTTAATTTCATATTTCCCCAATTTCCAAACCCTAACCCTAACCCTAACCCTAATTTCCCTAAACCTAGAATCCTTTAGAATCCCTTTAGGACTTAGGTGATTCCCTTTAAAATAGTTCAACCCTCATGTTTTGGATGGAATTTCTTAATTCCATTGGGCCTATTTCAAATTAACATCTTACTAGTTCTTTCGTACGAGCATGTGGTGGCCGGGGATTACATGTAATCGCTTATTTGATTAATTGTTTGGTTTATGATTAGGTTGCTGAAATTTCATACTTTTGTTGCTCATGTTTAAACTAAAAATTTGATTTCATCTATCATCCTAGGTTAGAAAACCATCTTGCATCAACCATACTGATTATTATGGTTACTTTCTGCATCATTATATTCATTCATGCATGATTTTCTCGCATATGAAATACATTGGAATTTATGATGTTTTGATTAATATGTTTTAATTCAAATCAAATGTGTCTTCGAACTTATGCAAGGTATACTCAATGGGCTACCGAGCTGATCCTTTATTGTGAATATTGAATTTCAAGAGCAAGGTGTAATCAGGGAGCAAGTGAAGCAGAGTTCTAGGCATTTATTTTCTGTTTATCTAGTTTTAGTTTCCTTTTCAAGCTTCGAAACTATTGTAAAAGGACTTAAAAGTGGAAGAGTGATTAAGCCTTTAGATTGTGGTGATGATGGTTTAGTTAAAGGTTCATTGGTTTATTTTATGGAAGTATGGATTGTTTAATGTATAGTCATGTCCTCGGGTATGGGAGTACCAGATTCGAGGCATAATAACAAGTACCAAATTTTCCACTGCGATATTTTTTGTCCATTCTCACCACAACCACATCCCATAAATGCTTAGCCAGTTTACCAATATAGAGAAAGAAGTCAGAGGTATGTAGAAGGGAGTTTGCTTGGTTTTTAAACAGATTTCATACTTAAATTCTTTTGATTTTTGACTCTTCTTGGACACATGGGCCCACAAGATGAACTCAATTAATACAACAACACTGCGCGTAGAAATATTACCATGACCTTCATTTAACATTTGCAAGATGACCAATTGAGATTTAAGAAAAGAAAAAAGAAAAAAAAAAAAAAAAAAAACCCGCACCAGTGTTCAAAGTTTCGGTATCGCTACAAGTTTCGCTAGCCGGGGATACGGAAACAATATCGATATCGCCGATAATATCGCTAATAACCGAAAATGGAAAAAACGATGGAATTTTTCAATGAAACCTCAAGAGATGATAAAATACACATATTTGTATATTTAGAAATAAAAAAAATTACAAAAAGAATGCATACATAATAGGTCTCCATTTAATGGGGGCCTAAAAGCATGTGCTGCCGTAAGAAATCAATCCAACCATCTTATCCATCTCATATATCTCAGAATATTGGTAGCACATGATATTTCCTAGTAAATCGTTAACAACTGAAAAAGAAACTAAAGATTATGGTCTCATTATTGCCATGTTGTCATAATGATAATATTGTGATAATTATCAATATTATCTTCGACAAATCGAACGTTGTATACAACCATGCGCCCATAAAAAGTATGAAATGGGAATTTTTTAATATACAGATTTTTGGTGATATCGATACATTGGCGATATTATTGAAATATTGCAGATACATTGACGATACAAGTGACACCTGGAATTTACATGATAAAAAATATTGGCGATACACCGATGATATTAATGCATTGGCAATACAAACAACGCCTGGAATTTACACAATTAAAAATATTGATGATATTAATACATTGGCGATATTTAGTGATACATCACCGATACATAGAATTTTTATACTATCAGTGTTATCGGTATCGCTACCAATGTTATCGGTATCGCTAAGCTAGAAATAGAGATAACATTGGGGATATTTCGATAATATCAGAGATAATTCAAACACTGCCCCACACATAACACACTACCGTGCATCAATTGGTCCCACAACATACGGGTCGTATGGCAACACCACATCAATGATTGTCTTATGTTGCACATGTATGTCATGTTTACAATATTTGAGAGCATTTAATTCATCACATTCATTATCCTATGAATATACCACAAAATAATTCTAGAAATCCAAGAGTCAAAATCTATGCTCCCAAACACAATTTCTGAAATCCAGGATTTTGAAAATCCATGCTGCCTGCTTTCCCAAAAATTAATAAAATCCCTGCTGTCAAACACAACTAAAAATCCAAGATTTCAATTCCATGCTCCTGAACAAGCCCTAAAGAAAATCTAATCTAGCCATTGATCACTGCCTAAGTGCCTGTTTCATGAGAATCTTGAGAAGACACAAACAAAAACCAGATGATTATCTACTGTCCATTGATTTACTTTGTTTGCTTAAACACAACTAATGGTGGTCTTCTAGGCATAACGAAGATACAAAGTGAAAAATGTGCAGGAGCAACAGCAAATGCAAGCAACTGAAATGAATAGATTGCAGGAGAAACAACATAGAAGTTCACTCAAGCAGTGTAATGGCCACTTACGTCAACCTGCCCTTTCTTGGCAACGCTTGACCAATCCTTGGCAGCAACACCTGTCTTCCAATTGATGTCAACCGTCAATGTTACAGATGGCTTGTGTTCAGGCGCCCATATGCAAGTCATGTAGTCACCCGCCTCCGTCGAAGTAAAAGCAAAATTTCCAGATTCCACATGATCAGCATGGTGCATGCTGTTACCATAAGGGGAAGTCACCTGAAACCCCATGCATCCACCAAACGGATAAAATATTCACTAACCAAACAGATAAAATAACAGAAATTATGATATTGGAAATAGAAGTTGGGGCAACAATTGCCAGTAAGTTCAAGAAAATATATCAGGATGAGAAATGATCTAGTGCTACTAGTTGCATCAGGCCACTTGGACAGTGAAGTATATTGATCCAGACTGTCAATTAGATCACAATGGGCTACCATGCAGAAATCACTCCAATCGCATGATCCATTCCAATCATAAAACAGCCTACACTTTTACAGTTACCCATTCAACTCATGGACAGGATGGTTAGGATTGCCTGATAAAACTGATTCTGTAGAACCATAAAGCGATCTAGGATGGGCCCCAACAAGTAAATTGATCAAATTATTGGGTGTACCTATTTTTATAAAAATGAACTTGATAGTCCATTTTATAGACTGTCGATCAGTTGGTTAGAGTCATCTCATCAGTTTGATTTCTGCATGGTAACCCATGAAGTGTGCACTGGACCTAATGTACAATCCAGATGGATACACCAAACAGTCCAAGCATCCCAATGCATCTAGGAGAACTATAACTTACAACGCTCTAAGGCCCAATTTAAATCCAATTTGGTAAATCCATGGATTTGCAAATTCATGGATTTTCATTGGATTTGGTTTTCACAAATCCAAAGTCCATAATTTAGGATCAGGGCCCAAATCCATGGATTTTGGAAGCATTTATTGCAAGAGAATTACTCTAATTGCTTTTGAGAGAATCCCTCATTTTGTGGATTTGCCAAGTCTTTCATTTTTAGGGGAAGTTGGATTTGCCCCCAAATATATGGATTCATGAGGGTGAGGATTTGGGAAATAAATGGATTTGGCAAATACCCAATAAAAAACAAAGGGGATTTGAAATCCATGGATTTTACAAATCCCTCCCCTCACCCCAAAGAGCCCCCCGATGGAACACTAGATCATTTCTAGATCAGAAACTGAAGAGAAGAAGAAAAATAAGGGTCATTTTGTCTTGGGGAGCAAAGAAGGGAATTATGCGTTTTAAAACACAAAGAATACCCGGACAGTGATCTTGTGGGAATCTGGAAGAGGATGGCCCTCGTTAGGAGAAATGACGCTGTATTTGCCGACAGACATGGCGTTCATCTTTATGTCTTCTGAGATGCATTTGGTGTGTCCTGATTGCAGCTCAAACCTAAGTGCTTGAGCAATCGTTGAGAAATATCCCACCATCATAACAAAAGCTATGATCGCAACAACCCGACACCTTTCACCCATCCTCTCCTAAGCAAGAAATATCGATTAGTGGAGAGAGCTAGAAGGTTATATATATAGAGAGATAGAGAGAGAGAGAGAGAGAGAGAGAGAGAGAGAGAGAGTTGCTATGACTATGGGAAGATCTGCTTTGTTGTTGGAAGCTTGGTGCACGCAAGAAATGTTCACACACAATCTTGTGTGTGAACCTTCACAGACAACATCTTTCCCACCAACATGTCCCTTTCATAGAATTGCCAACCCGTTCAAAAGGTGGGCCACACCATAAAGTACATGGGCAAAAATTAGATGGTCTACTCATCAAGATGGCTACACAATCGAAATCAATGGACAACCATTGATGGTTGGTTTGGCTCAATGTGCCAGTTGTATCCCACATAATGGATTGGTCCAATGTCCGCACCAGACGGTCTTTATGGTGCTGCTGCTGCCCATCTTTTGAACAGCTCAAATGTTCTATGGAAGTGACAGGCAGAAAGAGTGCTGTATCTTAAAGTTCACATGCACTGTTGTATGTGAGCGTTTCTCAGGTACGAATTTTCACACATAATGTTAACTTCCACATACAACAGTTTCTTTTCCACCGACGTGTCACATGTGTGTAGAACATTTGACTTAT
The DNA here is from genome assembly GCA_003013855.2 of Liriodendron chinense. Lineage (NCBI taxonomy): Eukaryota > Viridiplantae > Streptophyta > Magnoliopsida > Magnoliales > Magnoliaceae > Liriodendron > Liriodendron chinense. The sequence continues at coordinate 66,104 of PVNU02001939.1, read as the reverse complement.
CAGAAAAGGTGGCCCACACCATGAAAATGCAGGGGTAAATATAAAACAAATCCACTCATTAGGTGGTCCACATTTGTACATTGAGTCAAACTATCAACTGTCGATTTCAATAGTGTAGCCTGTCACCTGCTTGATAATTAGACCATCCCAGTTGCTTTGTACAGTCTGCCCACCGTTTTGTACAACTTGAATGTTCCATGCCAGTGACACACTAGCAGTAAAGAAAGCATGGTATGTGAAAGTTCCCACACAGTGTTGCATGTGAGCGTTCCTCATCACATAATAACGTTTTCAATGCAGTTCACTTCAAGTTCTGTATAACTCCCTCCTAACTACAGTAGATATCTGTGGTGATCAGTAGTATTGATTTGGCAGCCACCATGGATATGGGCTCTATCCCAAAACTCAAGGGGATGGTACTGTGGTAGCCAAACAGTCAAGAGCCTGCAAAAGGAATGGTTAGCTCAATGGTCTATGTTCAACCAGAAAAATTCATGGTACGAGTTCAAATTATTGGGATTTCTGGCTATAGCCCATCCACATGGTGTCCCACCAGATCACTAGTCCCAATCAACAGCAATGCTTACAAAGCTGCATAGAAATCCTAGAAGCAAGCTGCATGTTAGCATTTCTAAATAAAGAAATGCACTAGGAAAGAAGATATAGTGAGCACGATGGAGAGGAGATCCACATGAGCTGGCTAGTTCGATGAGCTTCTAGGGCCCAATACGTTAAGGTGCATGGGTTGCAGCCCTGTACTTTCAACCACGGTAATGAATACTTGATACAGAGTAATGATTTGATATGCAGGTAGAGAGCATGATGAGCCATGTGCATGAACAGAGACATTCTACACATGCCAGAGATGCACCCTTGGTTTAAATTAGCGGTGTCAGAATGCAACTCAACTAGAGATCGAAAAGGGAACAAGCCACAAAACTTGTTCTGTTTCGGTGTGGCACTCTTTGCCCACCTAAACTGAGATGACTCGGCCAAGTCAACTAAGTTCCGAACAATATTTTGAACCATGCTTGTAACTTAATCCAAGCCATCCAAATAGTGAGATCCAACAAAGATGAGGCATATCCCAGAGTCTAGTTAAATGATACTAGCTTATGATTAATGGACTTTTTTCCTAAGTTCCAAGTTCCAACCAATGGCCATGTCTCATTTCAAGTTTCAACCATCCATCAGATGTCCTCCAATCAGTTTGCATCACAGTATGAGTTTTGGGTTATGGTGCACCTACAGTGACCCTAATATTGACATGGAGCATAGTGTAAAGTGTATTCATGGTTCTTCACAACATCAGACCACCATATATCTTCTGTGGTCTTATAATCCAGCCATTCCAGTCATTTGGGTGGGCCATGTGTGTAATTGAGTTCAACATTGGTCAATTTTGTTTTGCAGTCTTCATTTCATGCATGCCTGGCCCACATGATGACCAGGCTGACCTGATTAAGGGTCCACTTTGGATAACATATTCAAGTTAATTTTATTCATTGCTCTGTCTTGATTCCAAAGACATGATGTTAAATCCTCTTATGAAAATAATAAAAATAATAACTGCAAGATTACAAGAACTGCTGAAAGAGACCATTTCTAGGAGAAAGAATTCTAATTCCATATGCCTCATCTTCAAGCACAAAGTGCAAATGCAACACAAGTGCCAATATGGTACATGTGTAAGGAATTTGGGATGTCCATCCCAGTGTCCTTTCAGCACATGTTCCTCAGCCCAAAGATCCAGCTGGTTTATTTATCAGATAGAACCATGCATGCAATAAGAAATGGACAGACAAATGATAGCCTAGTCTCCATTCAACATGGTCAACATGCATGTGTCGATCACCTTATGGTGGGCCGTCCTGATTTTTAGGATAAGACACATGAACTAGGGAGGAGGATAATGAACTTCCTAGATCCCACAAATACATGCCACGTAGTCGCACGTGTTTGGCTCTTGAACTTTAAGTGTCCAAAATTAACATTCCTCTTACAAAACAAGGTTTTAAATAGCTTCGCCATGTAGTGTAGCTTGGCCACCTAGAAATAGTGTGTAGCATAAGCTACATGCTATGTAGCTTATGCCTCACGCTTCAGAGGGGTGAACGTTGTGTTACCCGTCATTCGATATTTAAAACACCACAAAAAATTAAGCATGCAAAACTCCAACAGAAGAAGACACACAAAATCAAAACGAAAGAAAAAGAGCGGTGAATATCACTAAAACAATTAATCTAACCCTTCATTCCCAGTTGTTGGGCAACACACCAATGGCTTGAATCACTGAACTGCGTCCTCAAAAAGAAGTCGAATTGGAGGATTCTTAACCATCTATTACCAGGACATAATTTGAAAGGTTAGGATGGTCCCAACCATGAGATTTAAAGGGTATGGTCAATCTACCATGAGGTCCAGTGTACCAATGATCTGGAAAGGTGAACTGTGGCCCAAAAAGAGGGAAACAAATTTCAAGGAGCTCATGCAACGAAAAGCCATGGGGCACATCATCACGTGTGTGACATCCACTCTGCTCGTTTTAGGACATGAGCTGATGCAATCGCCCTACATCCGCACGTGCAAGTTCCGCACGTGTGCACAAGAAATGGCCCACTTTCCAATTTTAGGCAAATTTATCCTTACTTCCCATTTCTTTTAAATATCTACATTAGGTAATTTCCTTTAATATCTTTATATTAGGCAAGAAGTAATCTTAGATTCTTCTTATTTAAGTACTTTTTTTATTTAAGTGGTTTCTAATTTAGGTAGTTTCCTATTTTTCATATCTTTGCTAGCTAGGAGTTCTATTTTTAGATTCCATAGTTTTTTTTATTGAAAATTGTAAGGACCAATTATAAGTAAGGCCTACGCCTATGGAATAAGATAAGTTTATTGATATTTTCTTTAAGTAATAATCATATTTCAGTACAGTATTTTTATTTTTTTTTTGGGGGGGGGGGGGGGGCTCCATCCACCATATCCATCTCACCTAAACCATCACCCTATCTCTATCACATAGCCCATCCCCTATCCTACACCTAGAGTTGTACACAAGCCAAGTTGAGCCGAGCTCAGCCATGTTCGAGCTAGGCTCGACCAATCACCACCTTGGCTCGTGTTCGGCTCGGCTTGGCCATCGAGCTGGAATTTCATGTTCGAGCTAGCTCGATCGAGCTTTCGAGCCAATTTTGAGCTCGAGCTTTTCGAGTTGAGGGTCAAGCTTGAAAATATGTATATAGCACGAGAGAGAGAGAGAGAGAAGACAGTGGTCGGCCAGCCAGACGGACAGGAGAGAGAGAGAGAGAGAGAGAGAGAGAGAGAGAGATTTCCAGCTAGACTCGCCAACCGAACAGGGGCAGGGGGGAGGGGTGCTCGGGCCAGGGAAAGGAATAGAAAATATAGGGTTTTTTTAAATATAATATAATACTATATATAAAATCAAGCCGAATCAAGCTACAAACGAGTCAAGCCAAATCGAGCGAGCTAACCGAGTTGGCTTGACTCGTGTACAGCTCTACCTCACCCGAGCTTCCCAAAACCTTTTTTTTTCTATTCTATATATATATATATATATATATATATATATATATATATATATATATATATATATATATATATATATATAAATGTTCATATTCTTTTCCAACCATACCCAAAACCTTTCCCATTCACTACATCCAAAAAAAAAAATTTAAAAAAAAAAAAAAAAACACTTCTCGCATGCTTTGCAACAGCCTATTGTCTTATACGCACTAAAAGAAGGACGATTTACAATCCTAGGATGGCTATGCAACCTCAAGAAGAGACTCTATCAACTTTGCAACAAGTCAATTTGAACACGAAATGGTTGGATGATCTAGAGACCCCGTTTCACGATCAGAATGAATACTTTGGAATGACGTGTTATTATTCTTAAAGACGCAAATAAGGGAATCAATCAATATCGCCAAACATTTATGAATGGCCTTAAAGGAGAGTTGGAGTCCGGGAATGTTAACTCAAGGCATCCTGGGCGGAATGGTGATCTCCAAGAAGAATATAAGCCTAGCTACGGGGTCCAACGACATCGCTATATGCAACCGGGAGCCAGTGGCATAAACAACCTCCGGCAGGAGTAGCCAATTTATCCCAGAGGAGGAAGGAATGTTAACACTTCAGATCCTACTAAGCATGTCCAGATTACAATGGTAATTTAGATCCCAAAGTGTTCAATGACAAGCTGAAGTCAATGGAGCAATATTTTCATGAGTACGAAATGGAAGAAGCCGTTAAGTTACGGTTTGCTGCCCTAAAACTTAAGGGTGCAGCTCAAGACTGGTGATACACTATCAAAGAAGATTTGCAACAGTGTGGCCTTCCTCACGTAAGCAATTGGGAGGAAATGAAGGAAAGACTGAAGTAGAGGTTCCTACTGCTAGATTATGAGACAACTTCTTTCCACGAACTCCTCACACTTCGGCAAGACAATCTAACTGCGGAGGAGTACACACAATGTTGTTGTGACTTAGTTACTCGTTTTCGCCTAACAGAAACTAGAAGACAACAAGTGGCGCATTATAGCAATGAACTACGGTTCAATATTCAAAGAGAATTGGTGATGTAAAACGTGTGTGACATAGCCTAGGATGAATGAGGCGAGATCAAGTTCCACATTAATTCAGATAATCATCACGTAAACTCAAGCACATCCACATGGAAGATCAAAAAAAAAAAATAGATTCAATTATGAAGTGGCCTAGGCTAATCGCATATGTGGTGCATAAAGTTATAAAGAAATCACAAAAATGGCCCCTTGGAAGTAAGGACTTCCAAACTAGCATAGGTAATATACAACATCAACATGAGGAAAAAAGGGTACCAATAAAATTCAGATTTAGGGAATTATGGATTTAGGTTGATTAAGGTGGTTGATGGGGGTGGTTTGATGGGGGCGAAAAAAATCAGAAACAGAATGTGGGATGAGAGGGCTTTGGTTTAGAGGAGTCATGAATGAAGGAAGAGGAAGGAAAGATGAATATCTTAAAGGAAGAATAAAAAAAGGATCTGGAGGAACTCACCACCAAGCTTTGATATACCCTTCACACTTTGATTGGACTAGCGAGTTTCCATATAAACCCTAAAGGAAAAATGGAGAAGGAACCCTCTCTAAGAAAAAGCTTGCTTCTTTCTATTTTTTTTTCTTTAATACAATGGGCATTAGGGCTGGACGTCCCTCCCCCTAATGCTTTTATATTAAATTTTGTTCAAAATTACAACCATGCCCTTAAATAAAGTGGGCCAAACTCAAAATCAATGTTCCAAACACAAAGAAAATGATCTAAATTGTCCAATAACACCTAAAAATAACTAAAAACATAAGCAAAGAAAAACTAGGGTCCAGGGAGCCCGAATTCAGATGATTTAATGGCCCGATGGCCTGACTAACATGATCCAACGGTCAGATCGACTCAAAAACTGAAACATACGGCTAAAAACTCCTAACAAGCAACCCACATGCATCATCCCAGTGTGGGGTCTTCCTAGTGCATGTCTAATGCATGTAGGGTCTTCAAATTGGCCCGGCGGCCGGCAGGCCCCACCTGGAAGTCTCCATCCATCCAAAGGGAAAGCTGCGAGGAAGATGATGGTTGTCTCCGTCTCTGGTAAACTCATGTGAATCCTCTGATGTCCCCATCAATTGGTGACCATTTAGCTCAATAGCTTAGGCGAAGCGTATCAAATGGCCCGAAAAGTGCAGGAGCAGAAGTTGGTGATAAGGCGCAGTAACCCTCAAAGCGGGAGCTATGCATCCACCCACCCCACTGCTAATGGCTCCACTTTGCATCCACAACCATTCGTGCCCCACAATAACTTGCCTCAAGATTACAAGATTGGTCATAACTCTACCTTCAATCCTCCTTCCCGAAATGGTGATACAAAGGGGAAGTCTGTTGCAACAACATAGGGGAGGTCGACCAACACTTGCTTCAAGTGTGGTGGTCGTGGACATTATGTGGCAGAATGTCCCTCTCGCAATCTCCAGTTTTACAATGCAGAAAACTTCATTGCAGACCAAGCGGAAGATGAACATGAAAATGATCTAGAAGATGACGAGCACAGGAGCTTGAGGAAGGCTTTGATGGCCTTAACAAAAACAAGTTAACATTGGTGGTCAAAAGGATTCTGACAGCACTAAAAGAAGAGGCCCAAGAGGACTGGTTAAGAACTAATATCTTCCACACACGAGTATCGTGTGGTGGAAAGGCTGTCGAGGACATTATTGACAGAGGCAGCAACATGAACATGGCCTCACAACGCATGGTAGACAAGTTGAAACTGAAACCCCAAACGCATCCCAAGCCATACAAGATTGCCTGGGCGAATGACACATTCATCCATGTGACTAAGAGGTGCTTAGTGAACTTCTCTCTGGGTCGTTACAAAGAATCACTTTAGTGTGATGTCATTCCAATGCAGGTCACAAATATATTACTACGGCGCCCGTGGGTATACGACAGGGATGTAACTCATAAAAGTTGCAAGAACGCATGCAGCTTTATGTACAAAGGAAAGCCCATTACTCTTAACCCTATGAAGGGTGACGAATCTGAGGAGGCAAAGTCGGCTTCCACAGTGCTGAATGTGGCCCAAATCGTGGAGGGAGCCATGAACAGGAAATCATGTATGCTCTGGTAGGATGCAAGACTAGTCCAAGTGGTGATGTCGTTGTTCAACCACCTGAGATTCGGGACATTTTGTCCCTATTTCAGAATCTGGTCCCTAATGAATTACCAAGTGAGCTTCCACCCACGCGCGACATTCAACATGCGATCGATTTGGTCCCTGGAGCACCATCACCACATCTTCCAGCATACTGAATGAACCCGACAGAGCATGAAGAACTTTGCCAATAAGTAGAGGAATTGTTAACAAAGGGTTTCATTCGTGATAGCCTCAACCCATATGCCGTGCCGACGTAGTTGACACCAAAGAAGGGTGGCAGCTGGCATATGTGTATTGACAGTTGCGCCATCAACAAGATAACAATAAAGTACCATTTTCCCATTCCATGCCTACATGACATGCTAGACATGATGGCTAATGTTACAATCTTTTCAAAGATAGATTTGCGAAACCGATACCACCGGATAAGACTTCGTCTTGGAGATAAATGGAAAACTGATTTCAAGACAAAGGATGGATTGTACGAATGGCTAGTCATGCCTTAAACGCAATTAGTGCATTCGTGCAGGTAATGACGCAAATTCTACGACCGAGCATCCACGAGAAGATCATTTGGACCATCTTTGCCAAGTGATGAAGTATTACGCCACAAGAAACTCTAGATCAATTTGAAGAAGCGTACCTTCATGAGTTCTAGCATGGTTTTCCTGGGGTTCATCATTTCAGCAAAAGGTGTGAGGCCTCATTCTAAAAAAATAAGGACCATTGTTGAATGGCCTACTCCCACAAACATTCATGAGGTTCGCAGTTTCCATGGACTTGCAAATTGCAATGTTTTATCAAAGGTTTATTCGGAACTTTAGTTCCATCATGGCACCCATTACTGAATGCATGAAGCCAGTCCATTTGAGTGGGGACCAAAGCAGCAACAAAAACATTTTAAGAAATCAAGCAAAAAATGATAGAAGCTCCAATTCTTAGATTTGCTGATTTCGAAAAGGTGTTCGAAGTTGCTAGTAATAATCCCTCATAGCCATAGGAGGTGTCCTCAGCCAAGAAAGACATCCAATCCCTTTTTTCAGTAAAAAAAACTCAATGAGGAACGAAAGAAGTATTCTAAATATGACGTGGAATTTTATGCTATTGTACAAGCTCTAAAGCATTCGAGAGTTTGTGCTCTATTCTGATCAAGAGGCATTACGTTATTTGAATTCTCAGAAGTTGAGCACTAGGCATGCTAAGTGGAGTGCTTATCTTCAACCTAAAACATCGTGCCGGCATCAAAAATAAGGTAGAGGACGCCCTCAGCCGAAAATCACACCCATTGTTGACCCTATCAATTTCCGTTGTTGGGTTTAAAGAACTTAAAAGGGATTATGTTGCAGATGAAGATTTTGGGAAAGATTTTCAACACTCATTGCCGACGCAGGCACCGAGTACCCAAGATTTAGCTTTGCACAATGAGTACTTATTCTACAATATGATATTGTGTCTTTCTAAAAGTTCCTTGCGAGAGCTTCATTCAGGTGGCCTCGGTGGTCACTTTGGTATCGATAAAATGACAGCCCTAGTCAAGGATCGTTTCTACTAGCCAAGTTTGAAGAAAGGTGTCGAAATCATTGTTCGTCAATATCAAGTGTGCCAATTGGATAAAAGTAGCAAAAAAAATATTGGTCTTTATATCCCACCGCCTGTGTCAGATGCTCAATGCGAAGACATTAGTATGGATTTCGTCCTAGGATTGCCTAAGACTCAACATGGCTATAACTTTATTTATGTTGTAGGTGACAGATTCTCGAAATGACTCATTTTATCCCTTGTAAGAAGACATCAGACGTCAGCACATCGCCAACATTTTCTTCAAAGAGGTGGTTCGTCCACATGGTGTTCCCAAAACAATTGTATCTAATCATGATGTTAAGTTTATGAGTTACTCCTAGCGCACCTTGTGGTCTAAGATGGGAACTAAATTGAAGTTCTCAAGTGCTTACCATCCACAAACAAATGGCAGATTGAAGTCGTCAACAATAGTATGGGAATCTACTTCAATGTCTAGTTGGTGATCATATTAGCTCATGGGACATTGTGTTACCACAAGCTGAGTTTGCTTACAACAGTTCTGCAAACCGTACTACGGGACTCTCCTTTCGAAACTGTGATGGGCATGCGACCTCGACAACCTATCGATTCAGTCCCACTTCCTATTGCGACTTGATCAAGCCGGGACACCAAAGCTTTTGCACAACATGTTATGGAGATACATGAGGCAATTAGGCGAAAGATCACCCTTAGTAATGAAAATTACAAGGAACATGTAAGTCTTCGACGGTGTTCTGCACAATTCTAAGAAGGAGATTGAGTAATGTGTGGCTCAAGCCTGAGAGGTTTCCAGCAGGCTCTTATACAAAACTCTACTCCAGAAAGGGGGGTCCTTACCATATTTTGAAGAAGCTAGGTGATAATGCATACCTAATCGAGCTTCCACCAAAAGTGAAGATCAGCCCCATTTTTAATGTGGAAGACCTTACAGTTTATCTTGGACATCATACAAATGAGTGCACGGAAGAATGGGCTATCTAGATACCTGAGATACTACGCCAGCTTGAAGAAATCATTGAAGATATATTGGATGATCAGATAGTTTCCACATGCCAAGGAGGGTATTAGAAGTTTCTTGTCAAATGGAAGGGCCAACCAAGATCCAACAGCACATGGACTTTAGCAAGATGATTTCGAGCACATCAACCAGGAATTCTATGAGTACATTGTCAATAACTCGACAAAGCCGAGTTTTTCCAAGCAGGAGGGAATTGATGCAATCGCCCCACATCCCACACGCGCACATTCCGCACATGTGCACAATAAATGGCCCGCTAACCAATTTTAGGCAAATCTCTACATTAGCAAATATCTTTACTTTCTATTTCTTTTAAATCTCTATATTAGGTAATTTCCTTTAATATCTTTATATTAGGCAAGAAGTAATCTTAAATTCTTCTTATTTATGTGGTTTCTTATTTAGGTAGCTTCCTATTTTTCAAATATTTGCTAGCTAAGAGTTCTATTTTTAGATTCCATAGTTTTTATAGCGAATTATAAGGACTGATTATAAATAAGGCTTAGGCCTATGGAATAAGATAAGTTGATTGATATTTTCTTTGGGTAATTCTCATATTTCTCTACAATGGTTGTTGAGGGGGGTGATCTCTTGTTCAAGACTAGAGAACTGTTGAGCTTGCTCATAGTCTTTCATTCACGGTTTCTGGCATTCGGCTAAAGCATTGTTGGGTTCTTTTCCATAATCTCTTTCTTCTTTTCTTTGATCTATTTGCTTCCCCTTTTGGGGTTTGCATTATGAGCCCAAACATGAGGTGATGCATTCAGAGCACATAAGGGGACACCCACCACTTAAACCTTCCTAAAGCCAACCATTATATTTGTATGCCATGCAATTAATTCATAAGGTGATTCCCACCCAGATGAAAGGAAGAACCAAATGTCAGCCTGATCCAAAACTTCAGTGGGCCTCAAGAAGCTTTCAATGGTAAGTGTTCCCATCCCCACTTCTTCCTGTGGTATGGCTACTTGAGTTCCGGATCAGCCTTTTTTTTGGGCTCACATCCTAACATGATCTGGCTCAATTGATGGATGGAGTAGATGTCACATAGACATCGTGGTGGGCCCCGCAGAGCTTTTAGCTGACAGGAAGATCCTAACCATCCAAACTTTGGGTTCTTTTTATTTGAATGTAGATTGCCGATGTCTTGCTCTTAATTGTCCAATTGCAGGCCATAATTTGGAAGGTGGAAACTGTCAAAAAGAACACAGACTGGAGGATCCTGAACCGTCTATTACCAGAAAACAATTTGAAAGGCAAAGATTATTACGTCAATAAGATAAAAAAGGATCAAAGTATGTTAACAGCAGCCCCTCCGGGATCGCTGAATGGTGGGCCCACTTGCACAAACTGTCCTTGTTCAAGTGAAAAGTACGCCTCTGAAACCAACATTCCATGTCAAACAAAAACCAAAATTCAAGCTGTCATGACCCTCCGATGTGGAAATTGTAAGGGCACTGTCCATCCGCTGTGGGGTCCACCATACCAACGGTATCTTCCCCAATGGGAAGATCGCATGGAGCAGATGACTCTAATCAACACACTGAATGATTCTAGGGCTGGGCGATCGCCCAGTGGGAGATTTTTGGGGCGATGTCCGATCCACTTTGGGACGGAACAGACATCAAATGATCTCGATCGTTACAACGGTGGACCCTATCACCAGACGCAGAGGAGAGAGAGAGAGAGAGAGAGAGAGAGAGAGAGAGAGAGATTACCTCTTATCTTCTTCTTCTGCTTCTTGAAGAGGGTTTAGGTTTAGAGAGAGAATCGGGTCTGTCGAGGGAGGGGGGGATAGAGGGGGAAACGGAAGAGCGTTGAACTTCCCAAACATCAAGTATACGCGAGCAGATTAGGTGTTATTCGGGTAACAATTTAATGGGTGTTGCACTGATAGTAGGGCTCACCTTGATGAATTTTTTTGTATATCCACACCGTCCATCAGTTTTTAAAGTTCATTTTAGATTATAGTAAAAAATGAAGTAGATCTAAATCTCAAGTGTTCCACACCACATGAAACAGTGTGCATTGAACGTCTACCATTAAAAACTTTTTAGAGCCCACTGTAATGTTTATTTGCCATCCAACGTGAGGTCACACAAACAGGAATGAAGGGAAAACACGAATATCAGGTTGATCAAAAACTTTTGTGGGCCCTAAGAATTTTCTTAACGGTGGGGGCATTCAGTCCCTACTGTGTGGTACACCTGAGCTTTGGATCTGCTTGTTTTAAATTGAAGTGGAGAAAGTGATGGACGGCGTGGATATAAAACGCATAAATGGAAGTACATGCTACCGTCTTACCCAAGTAACACGTAATCCATTTCCGTGTCATGCCAGCGGTTGGCCCGAGATCATGCGTGAGGTACTCTGCATGTGGAGCCCGCCATCATGTGTATGTTTTATCCACGCCGTTTGTCCATTTTCACATATCATTTTATGGCATCTGCCCAAAAAGGAGGTATATTGAAGGCTCAATTGGACCACAATATAAGGAAGCAATGGGGATTGAATTCCTACCATTGAAGATTGCCTTGGGCCGACAGCGATGTTTATTTCACGTCCAATTTGTTCATAATTTCATATAGACCGTATGGATCCAAAACATAGATATCAGTTTGATTAGAAGTTTTCAATGGTAGGAATTCAATCCTTGTTGTTTACTATGGTGTGGCCTATTTGAGCCTCTTTTTTTTTTAGCTCATGTGGATTAGCTATTAACCCTTCTATATAGGGTTCTAGGTAGGCTAGTACATGTCATGTTGGTATTGATGGAGAGCATGCTGTCATAAGAGACCTATCACATCAGCAAGCAAACAGTATTGCTATCCAAGAATACTTGCATGCCGACGTCTAACCTGTCCCTAGCTCTGCACAGGCTGGATAGCACCTATTCCAAGATCAAATAAAAATATACACTACAGTGGCTTCCATAGAACTCTTGATAGGTCCCGGCCAGCTCTAGTTAAGTCCCGGTTGGGGTAACCACATCCAGAGACATAGGACTCTACAGGTCCACCGTGACATGTGTATTTTATCCTAGTCCTCCATACATTTTCAAAAATCATTAGGGCATGAGCCTGAAAAGGAGGCGGATTAAAGGTAGACCTTACAACAGGTAGTAGTGATGATACCGGTCATGACAGTGTGCCCACCTTGACGTATGTATTGTATATCCATCCCATCTGTCCATTTTTCCATCTCACCATTTTGTCAAAAATCTAGGCTGTTTATTAGGCATGCCCACCATGCATGATATATTACCAAAAAAATAAAATAAAAAACTTGGAAGATTAAGCGGGCCAACGGGCTTGTAGAAGTAGCCCAAGGCTGTCCCAAATGGGCTTTAATTTTAGACCCGGGACCAGCCTCTAATATTCCAGCGTTAGCCTGACTAGAAGCTGGCCAGGCCCAAAAGCCCATAGTGGCAGCCTGGCCCATTGACACATCTAGATTTAACTCAGATCTGGACCATTGATTTGGTGGGCCAGCAGTAGATAGACAGTTATCCAAAAATATATCAGACTGGGAAATCCTGAACATGAAATCTTTAGAGTTCTATCCATTTGCACGCCCCAATCAAAGGGTTGGGATTGTTCCATTGTGTGTGCCTAGGACTGCAAGATCAAAATTTTGAATAGGCCCAGCCTAGCAGGTCCGGTCCAGCTAGTTCAAAATCCGGACCTGAGCCAACCCCGGGCAGGCCCCTTGCCAGGGGAGCGGATTAGGTGAGACCCCGGATCCACCGAGGTGGGTGGGACCCCTGACTGTGGGGCCACTGTGATGTATGTGACCACATCTATGCCGTCCATCAGTATTAAAAGTTCATTTTAGGGCATGATCCAAAAAATGAAGCAGTTCCAAATCCAAGATGGGCCATAGGAAACAGTGGTGATTGACCATTAAAAACTTCCACAGAAGCTTTGGATCAAGATGATATTTATGTGGTCTCTTCATCTAGATTTTTGTGAGCTTATCTACAGGTTGGATGGAAAATAAACATTTTGGTAGAATCCATTGAAAATTCATGAATTTTTCAATTGTAGAGATTGAATCACGACTGTTTCTGTGGTGTGGTCCACCTAAGATTTGAGTCAGCTTCATTTTTAGTATCATACCTAAGATAATCTTTAAAAATGGTTGGACAGTGTGGATTTAAGACACATACATCACTGTGAGCTCCACAGCCAGGGTCCCACCCACCCCAGTGGATCCAGAGTCTCACAGAGGGGTGTAGTGAGATGTATGTGCCTTAAATCCTCACCGTCCCACCATTTTTAAATATCAATTTAGGGCATGATCCTAAAAATGAAGCTTGACTCAAATCTTAGGTGGACCACACCACAATAAACAATCGTGATTGGATCCCCACCATTAAAATTTTCATGGATTCTACCAAAATGTTTATTTGCTATCCAACCTGTTGATAAGGTAACAAACACATAGATGAAGAGACCACACAAATATCATCTTAATCCAAAGCTTTTGTGGCCTACATATAAGTGCATGTGCATCAATCATCATGATCAGTCAGAGTACTAAATAACTCTACTAAGTTGTTTAACTGACATATTGCTGGCAAGGGGAACTCAAGAAGAAGACGAATTTGTTTCCACTTGATTTCTAGGAGTTTAAGCACCTTACCATAGATAAAACATTTGTCTAAACACATCATAGTGATTCAATTAGGTGTATTCTTTTAGGCAACCATTTCTTACTAGTTGCAAAGGATTCAGCAACACATCCTAGCACTTTGGGCATCTCCATCGGAGTATCAAATGCAAGATAGCTGATTTCGGAGCTGAAGCACTGGTGACGCATCGGCATCATTGATCGGGGAAGCAAATGGGAGCTAATTGAAGCACGAGAGAGCGAAGATCAAGCAACATAAGCGGCGCATCAACGGGGCTCAAATCCGACAAGTAAGGTTGTCAATTTGTAACATCCAGCCACTTTCTTCTCGTGGAGAAGTGAGCCTAGAGTTTCAATTGCCAAACTCGATATGTTCAATTGTAAGACCTAGGCCCGATTGTAGGGCCAAAGTAAGTCTCCGTGGAGAGCCTCCGGCAGGAGTATACGCTAGGTTTTAGGCTCTACAATCGAGCCAAGGTTGTAGGACCTTGGCTCGATTGTAGGACCTTAGCTCGATTGTAGGACATTGGCTCGATTGTAGAGCCTAAAACCATTGAAATTCGGTTGTAGGACATTGGCTTGTATTTGAAACCTAAATTGAGGTTCAGTTATTGGACCTTAGCCCTGAACACGGGTCTCGCCTAATCCACTCCTCTCCTTTATGGGCGCGCCTGATGGATTCTCGAATCCACCATGATAGGTGGATCCCTAAATGCAAGGCCCAACGCGAAGTATGTAACTTACATCCACACCATCCATCCATTTTGACAGCTCATTTTAGGGCATGATCTCAAAAATGAAGTAGATCCAAATCTCAGGTGGACCTCATGACAAGAAACAGTAGTGATTGACCATTAATAACTTCCTATGGGCCACGAAACTTTTGGATCAAGCTGATATTTGTGTGGTCCCTTCATATAGGTCTTTGTGACCTTATCAACAGGTTGGATGGTAAATAAACATTTCGGTGGCCCCCAAGATGTTTTTAATGGAGAGTATTCAATCACCATTATTTCTGTCGTATGGTCCACCTAAGATTTTTGGTATCATGGCCTAAAATTAGCTTCAAAATTAATGGACGACATGGATGTAAGTCACATACATCACGCTGGACTCATGTTCAGGGATCCACCAAGCCACCCCCTTTTTTATGCACATAAGATATGATGAGCTGCCTACATGGCAACCTCATTGTCTATTCCACCAAAACTGATTGCCTCCTCCCTCGCTTGGACAATAATCCATCTAGGCAGAGGTTCTAAGGGGCCAACCGTACTATATAAGTTTTATCCACACGATTCATCAATTTTTCAAATCATTTAGGGTATAAGCCCAAAAAAGAGGCAAATCAAAGTCTCGAGTGGTTCAGCTTCATTTTTGGAGCTCATGTCCTAAAATCGGCTAGCAAGATGGATAAACGACATGAATATACAACACATACATCAAGGTAGGCCCCATAAAAAAGACCCAATGGAACTTAGTTAGGTCCCAACTTGATTGAATCCATGCCTGATCTACGTGGCTTCTTACATGGTAATCCTCTCTGTTTATACCCATTTCTGGCACACCTACGTGGACTAATGAGATGTCATCACATGTCGGCACTAGTGATAAATGATGGGCAAAATCATACTCACGAACCGAGAGCATTGTTTACACATGATTTGGCGTGCTCAGATCAAACGGTCTGGAAGACACCACGTGGTAACCGTACCTCATGTGGTCTGGATGACTTCAAATAAGAGTTAGTGATATGTATATAAGAGAGCATTAAATGCTAGGAATTTATCAAAAGTACTCTCACAAAAAGCAAGAGTCTCATTAAAACAAATCTCTCTCTCTCTCTCTCTCTCTCTCTCTCTCTCTCTCCCTCCGACTATTAAATGCTAAAATGCTATCAAATAAGATCTCTTTCTAGCATTAAATGCTATAACATTTTCAAAAGCAACTCCATACGGATGGCAAAGCCAAATGGTGAAAGACTCCAGTAACCTTCTAATGTGGAGTCCAGAGTTCTAAAGACTCTAGCCAAGAGTATCTCTCTTGTACACATGGCCGCACGCGATAGGCCATCTAATATGGAGAAACTAAGAAGATTTTCATAATCGATCCTCCAACTCTTTCACAATGTTGAAGACTGCAAGACCACCACCTCCCAAAAGCTTGTATAAACAACAATCCACGAAGCGCTCCAGGCCTTGCCCCAATACAACCAATCAGTTCGTTATCTATCCGACCACCATGGACATTTTTCCATTTTAGTTTATGTTAGTTTAATTGTAGCCTCCATCACTGCTCACAGCACGGGCCCTCGAGTTTTTAGTTCTTAGTTTATCTCTCCACCCTTCATCCATGACATCTCGTTAGATCACAAGGAGGATCACTTAGTTTTGAAAGGAATGTTATGAGGCTTTCTTGCTACTTGCTAAATAATTCTGTCAACCATCTCACCACGAAGTTTGGTCCACACCAGACAATGAACAGATAGTCAATTTACGACCGCCTCATCACGTGCTCAATTCTCATTGAGACTACCAACAAGCTGTCACCTCGTCGACAGTCTTGCCACGAAGTATGGTTCCGATCAGGTAACAAATAGATTGTTGAAGATCCACCATCCATCGATCATCTCGCTGCAACACTGAGTTCCAATTGAGTGACGAACAGACATCCATCCCCACTACGAAGCTCAGTCCCGATTGGGCAACGAATGGATCGTTGTCCCTCAAGCCGATCGTGAGTGCCATTATTATAAAAATAAAAATAGAAGAATACTTTCGGTTATCATCTTCTTTCTCCATTTATTGTTGAACTATGGTAGTGAATCACGTTGAAAGAACAAGTCTTTAAGTTCGTAGACACGAATCTATTGTCACGAGACAAAAAGAATCTATTCAAAATGGCAAATCCCACCCTTTCACAAATCGCCCGAACGAAGCGCAATGGCGGTGGTCAAGAGGAATTTGGATCCTAATCCAATCTCCAATCTGTCTGTCTTGGCGCAAGGGACACCAACGATTCAATCACATCCTTGAGTCAGGCAGACTCTAGCATGCTCACACATCTTACTCACACACGAAAATCCAATCTAGGCCCTCGTTCACATGTGTGGCTCAACTTGATTGAATTGAGAACACACTCTCCTCTCTTCTACCATTTTTTCTAATTTTTAGATTTTGTTTAAAAACTTTAATGGGAAAGTATGTTGGCATTTGTAACAACATGATACAATCGTAGACTTAGTTCTCTTCAACATTGAGGTCTTGGGCTATAGCCCATACTTACCAGTAAAAAAAAACCATTAGATTACTTTTTATAGGAAGCAGATTAGGTGTTACCCACGTAACGACTTCGTTGGTGTTACCCTTATGGTAAGGCCCACATTGATGAGTTTTTGTATATCCACGTTGTCCATCATTTTCTCCAACCTATTTTAGGATGGACTTCCAAAACATATGCAGATTCAAATCTCAGGTGGACCACACCAAAAGAAACATAGGTGATTAAGTGCGGCCCATCGTAAGATTTTAGTAATTTTTATTTGCAATCCAACTTGCTATAATGTCAAGAATATATGGATGAAGGGAAAAATAGATCAGCTTGATCCAAAACTTTTGTAACCCTAAAAAAAGTTTTTGATGGTCATTCAACATTGTTTCTATTGGTATGGTCAACCACATATTTGGATTTTTGTACGGCTTGGGATCACACCCTAAAATGAGATGTAAAAGCAGATGGACAATGTGGATATATAAAAGAAAATATCAAGGTGGGCCCCACACGGTTAGGGTAACACCTACTAAGTTGTTCTCCAGGTAATAGTTAATCCGCTTCCCTTGAGAATAATGATTTTTTTCAAGCTCGACGGTGAGGATGGGAGAGGATTAGGTGTTACCTAGGTAACACCGTGGGGCCTACATTGACTGATGTGTTGTATATCCACACCGCCCATCTGTTTTTTCCAACTAATTTTAGGTTGTTATTCAAAAAATTATGCAAATCCAAATCTCTAGTGGACCACGTTGCTGGAAAAATTGATGAATTACCATTAAAAGCTTTTCTTAGGCCACAAAAGTTTTAGATCAATCTAATCTATGTATTTTCCCTTCATCTATGTCCGTTTGACCTTGTCAACAAGTTGGATGGCAAATAAACAATTTCGAATTTGCTTATGGTGGGGCGTGAAAAGTTTTTAATGGCGGGCATTCAATCACCACTCTTTCTTGTGGTGTGGTCCACCTGAGATTTGGATCTTCTTAATTTTTTGGACCAAATTCTAAAATAGGCTGGAGAAACAAATGGACAGCATGGATATGCAACACATCATCGAGGTGGGCCCCACTGTAATGGTAACACCATAGTGGTGTACCGGGTAACACCTAAATTGCTCCCTTAAGTGATAACCACTTGGTTCCCGAGTAAACACCTATTCATTTTATCATTTTATTCTTTCCATATCTTTTAACTTCGACAGGAATCCATGTTGGCATTGGTAACTACAAAGTAACGGCTCAATTCTTTTTAGGAGTTATTTGGTACCTTAAATCTAAAGGTATTTTAAATATACTCTTTTGCTGTGTTTTGAAATTTCAATAAAATGCTGTGATTTTGGTGTAATACAAATAAAATGCCTTTTTTATATTCTTTTTTAAATGTAAGAGAGTTGCACACATAATAAAAGTGTTGCTAGGCTACTAATCCACTATACACGTGGCACGTTGATGATACTCAAAGCTATCCACTTATCAATTGCAACACTAAAATCACATCAATCAAATGATCTAAACCATCCAAACGTTGAACATTTAAATGGATGGTTAAAAAACATCAATGAGTCACTTGTTTGTGATCATTGCATTTGTGGCCCACCCAAGGTTCAGAATTTGCTTTTTTTTTAGCCAAGGTACATATTTCAATGGACTTACTACAGTCATTCTGTCAAATATCGCATATATACTAATTTGGGATATGAAAGCTAATTTAGCCAATTAAATTCAAGTCTTGTGAATATACTAAAGAGTTTCAATGCATTCTAAATACAAGCTTCCAAACGGAAGATTTAGATTCGAGTGAATTTAAGCCAAACACAATTGAGGATTGGGAATCACTTTTAATTTTAATGTAATGTGATTTGGATGCCGATGCATTCCAAATCCAAGCTCCCGAACAGGACATTAGTAGCAAGAATAACACCTGAAATTTATTTAGCTGCCTACTAAGCATCCCTCTCATCTCTTCTATTCATTTTTCTCATTTTTTTGGTCTGTCTGTTTCGAACTTCAACAGTGATGCATGCTTGGGTTGGTAATGCATGGCGATTGCTCAATTACTTTCTGTGTGCAATAGGAATAACACCAACAATCTAATAAGATGAAAATTTATTTATTTATTTATTTAAGCTTTATCAGGGAGGAATGTTGGCATAATAACTGCATGTAGCACTGCCTACATGATTAACCTTTGTTTTATAGGTTATTCTCATTCTTTTTTCTTTTTTGATTTGCAATTTTTTTTTTTTTTTACTAGGAGACATGCAGGCGTTGCTAACTACATTGTAACCACTCCGTTCTTCATTCACAGTGAAGTTGACTACATGGCAACCCTATCCTCCCTTCTATTCTTTTTCTAGCTTGGACCCCAAGAAAGAATAATTCGTACTAATTCATATCTTGATTTCGATCTATGTTTATGAGGTTTGTTATCATAGAAATTGAATAAATTGTTGTTGATTAGAATTAAAAAAGGGTTTCAATTCATATCTCAATGTCAATTTATTTATATCTCGTCATCTTACATTGGAGGCTTACTGCCGTTGATATCCATTGGGCCACCTACATGGCCTCCCTTTCTTTTATTCATTTTTTTAAAGTTTGCTGATGAGGCATACTGGTTAGTAATTGTATGTTGACCACTCTCTTACTTCCACTCTCTTACTTTTCTAAAAGTTAATTACAAAAGCCCACCTATCTTTTGGTCTATTTTTAAATATACATTTCATTTAGAAATACTTCCCAATATACACTTTCCATTTAAAAATACGTTAAAAAAGAAGCATGTTTGACCTTGACTAATGATTCCTGACCAAAAGGCATCATTAAGGTCTCTGAAAGACCATTTTGCCCCTGCCTCAAATCACATTTATAGTTGGACTCCAAATTTTTTTGCTTGTTTTCATCAGAGAGTTTGGCGCTCACCTTTATCATACAAAGTAATCCATGCTGTCCTTTTTTTTTGTAAGGCCATCTCATGAACTGTATGCCTGTGTCCTTGGAAGGTTTTAATGGTGCTTATTGTCCGGATTTAGTTTTATTATTGTGAACCTCATCTATATCAGATCTAACTAATTTTTTGTATAAGGCCAAAATAGGAGTTGCTAAATAGATGGATAGGGTAGATCACACACGGACATAACGGCGGGGCCCACCGAAAGGGCAGGGGCCATCTACAGGAGATCTGACTGATTTTTACGTGAGGCCATAATAGGAGTTGTCAAAGTAGATGGATAGGGTAGATCACACATAAACATAACAGTTGGGCCCATCGAAAGGGCAAGAGCCATCTAGAGGATGTTGTGGGCTATGTTTAGCTCTAATATGCCTGAATTTCTACATAAGGGTCTAATACGAGATGCGAAAACAAATGGTCAACTAAGATCATGCACGTACATGATTGTGAGGCCCACTCAATAATAGTTCACACAAATAAAAACACATTAAAAAAATATTTATATTGATAACAAGAATAAATACATCCAAAAGTAGTTGTTGTTAAGGTAATAAAAAAGAAAGAAAAAATAAGTACAACTTATTTGGATTCTGATTATATAATGTACAACAAGAGGAAATAGAATATAATTTGGCAATCAACTCACTCATCTATTGTAACGCCCCCAAAATTCGACACTCAAGTATATAACTCAAATCTCGAAATCAAGGGTGTTATGTAAATAATGAATGAACTCATCACACTCTCAACTGATACTTTTCTCCTTTCAGTTCACATGGTACAAAAATATAGAATCAAAATAAACCAACTTGAAATATTAACCCATAATTCCAGGAGTTTACTACATTATCCCAAACTATCTAACTAATGGCCATCTAATGGGCCTTATTACATCAATACTTTCAAATTAAAATTCAAAATAAATCAATTCTAAAAAATCTTCTAGAGTATTCCCTCATCTGGAACCGCTTCTTCGAAGTCTTCTAAATCATCACCTGTCACTACGGTTAATCGCATAACACTGCGTCAGCTATAAAAGCCGGTGAGCATTCTCATATCGTTTAACACATGTAATTCGATGTAGAAAACCACTTGACCATTAAAGTACAAATCACTACAATTTCAATAGTAATTTCATCAAATCAAAATCTCTTAAACATGCACGTGATGCATGGTATGCAAGTATGCTTCAACAATCTCAGTATGGTTATCAGTAGAACATCCAGGGCCAGTTTATAGTCGGGCCTACACTGTTTCACAACTGCAGAGTTGGTCTCTTGTACACACCAGGGAACTCACCCAACCTGCCAAAATCATCTGATATCCACCGGGTACGCTAGTATGGTATCTTGCACATACCAAGGAGCTCAACCAACCCGTCCACAATCGATGGACTATTAAAAGGGTATATTGCACACACAGGGCACTTAACCAGGGACTGTTGCACACACTTGGGCGCTCACCCGAACCATCATCAATGGGTCTGTTGCACACACTTGGGCGCTCACCCTACGATAATAACTGGAGTCCTCAAATCGTGTTATGCATGAATCAAATAAATTTTCCAAATAACTCATAACTGTTCAGCATCATTCCAAGTTTAAATTCTATCGTGGGGTTAAATTCTCAATACACAAAGTACTTAATGAATTTTCACATAAAAAAATCAGATAACTTTTAACTGAAAATAAACTCAAATATACACTCACAAAATACAACTCCAAATTCTGAACCACATAAAATTCAATAATCGAAATTAATCTTAAAACATAACCCGAATTCAGAACTGAAAGTTTAAAACGAATTCGAAGAACAAAAATCATGAAATTACAAAGTGAAAACATTATGAGATGAACTCACAGGGTTTGGGGCGGAACTTGGCTCGTTCGGGTCGACTCAGCTAGACTCGAACTCTCTCACTCGTTCCCTTGATTCCTTTCTCCCACTTTCTCTCTATCTTTTTTTTCTTTTTTTCTTTCTTTTCATGTCTAAATTGCAACCTAGTGCGGCGTTTTATAGAAAGATTTTGTGTGGATGCTAAGTTATTAAATTGCAGACCGGTTTCAATCGTGTATGAGAACCCTCAAGTTTCGGGAGCCCGATTCTCAATTAGATCTCACTGACCCAAGAGGACTTCTTGCGGACGGTCGGATGGCTGTACTACACATAAGAGACGGTTCAGATCGAGGAAGATCCGCTCTCAAATTCTCTGTTTAGTTTCCATAACAAGAAAGGTCAGAAGAAGAGTTTTCTGTTTTCAAAACGCTGTTCGTGATCACTGATCGGACATGAGTTGCGGACGCGGTTTGACTGTAGAATGGTGTGGGGTCCACTGTGATGCTTGTAAGGAAAATCTGCTCCGCTCATCTGGTGTAGAATGATCACCTAAGACATTAGCTAAAAAATGAGCTAGATTGGATAATCATGTGGACCACATGATGAAAGATAGTGTGATTGACACTCACCGTTAAAACATTACTGTAATATAAGGACACGTTTGTATACATGTGTTATATATATTTATATATAATTCCAAGTTTGTCCTTTCCTTTGCTTTTTACTTCTAACCACCTGTAGCGATCCCGTTTACCATCAGTTTTCGGTGAAACTTCACCGAGGCCTGTAATTTTTCACACTCTTTCTACAGGTTAAGTTTGGGCCTTGATCTCTTACAGATGAACAAGATGCCTTTTTAGTGGTCCATCACACTCGATGATCCAAAGTGACATTTGTATATATCCAATAGAAAATTTAACCAGTACCCTTGGTATTTATCCTATGATCTTCGAAATGATCGGTTCGGTTTGTTATTTGGGTGGCCCAATTAGCGGATATGAATTCGATGGATGGTTATATGAAAGGCTAATTTTTTTTCTAATTAGACGTTTATGTTCTTAAGCACAAGTATGAGTTATTGTACGGTCAGTTTCTTAAACTGATATTCATAATATGGTCTTTGGATGACCTATTAGTAAAACATATACACCGTCAGATTTTAATGACTTGTCCACTCATGAAATTTCATCAGATCACAGTTTTGACGGTCGGTTAAGCATATCAATGTATGATAAATAAGATGAACGGATTAGAATGTTAAATTGATTTGTGTATGAGCAGCTGTGGAGATCAAGGGTTTAGTTTACTATGATCGGCTTATTCAAAATAGAGGTGGACGATCAAATACCTTTACCTAGTGATGAATAATCAATTGAACGGCTGGTTTTGATGAATAAGTGAGAACTTCAGCGTAATTGATAGTTCGTCTTGGAAATCAATGGTTTAAGGGATTTATACATGTATATGCTTGAACTAATGTAGTATACATACTCATGTGCGTATCTACACGCACCCAAAATCCCGGGTCATTACATCTATCCTGCTCATCACTTGACTCATATAGCCTGTAATAGAAAAGAACAGAAAATGATTACAAACTGAAGCTTGAAATTAGGGAAGCCTATAAGATGTTACAAATCTGAATCAATAGTTATGAAATTTAAAAATTACCAGCCATTAAATTTGAAAATTGAACCTAAATCATGAAATCAACAGCCATACAAATTGTCAATTTCACAAACATATCCAACCAATCATAGATGAACAAACACATATAAAACAATATTCAACTAGATAGTCCACAAAAAACAGTGCAAATAGTGTTAACCGAGTCCACAAAGCCACTCTTTAAAGCCATATAAAGCCAAACAAATATAACGGTCAACTGAAATCCATCCACAATATTATATACTCATAAAGTATTGGCAAAATAGTAGAGTGAAAGAAATGAAGATGGATGGCAAAAAAAAAAAAAAATCATCGTAAAAACGACACAACACCCACATTCGCCATATACCATCCAACGCATGTTATCTGCTTTGGTTGGGTGAATATTGATTAATTCTACCTCATCCGATGCTTGCTTCACAGCATCATGAAATGTCATCTTTGAAAGTTCTCTACATATAATTCTGATGGAAGTAGAAGCTTGCGATAAAGAGAAAAGGGAGGTAGCATTCCAAGGTTCAGTTATTGAATCAACCCACACAAAATCATCATCGTGTTGATGTCATTAATTATAAAATGTAATAGAAGATAAAGAAGTTAATATATTCAAAAGAGTAAGGAATAACATCACTCACCACTCCAGTCGTGCATTTATAAAAATATCTTCCATAATTGGTAGGTGTCTTTGCCAATTAGATTTTCATCGGCTCTGCTCCGCAAATGCAAAATTATTTTAGGATATCTTTCTTCATCTAAAAAACGTTGCACTTATAAAAAAGTGTTAATAAAATGAGCAGCCAAACTGGACTTGATTCATGAAACAAATCTATAGCGAAATAGATCTATATCTGAACATAAATCAGGAAATGAGCAACCTAACAAAACTATAACTGAATCATATTAAGTGCCATCCTCATTATCATACTGTGTATAACTTTGACTCGAATCATATTAAGTGTATCTACAATGAGTATCCTTTTGTACGATTGAATATAATCATTGAATACTTCTGAAATGTTATTTATGACATGATCGACGCAAGATGGGTAATGAAAATAAGCCCAGGACTAGCAATGTGGTGAAATCTTGCTAATCCAGTCATTAGCCTATGTGACCTGTTTTTTTATTTTAGCCATGACCTCATCATAGTTGTATCGCATATATGCACGCGATGCACACTACAACTTATCTTTAAATAACTTTTTTCCTGAACTTTTTTTTTTAATTCTCATATAAATGTCGTATGCAAAATCTATGATAAGCATATAGAAATATCTGATGAATAGCTTTCAACGGTCATTTATGCTTGTCGGATATGATAACTAGCTTTCTTATCTCTCCAACTCTAGAAAGTAAAGCTCCAAAGAACCACGTCCAACTTTCAACATTTTTACCTTCAACAACAACCATTGCTATTGAAATTGTGTCATTATTCGCATTTACGACAATTGCGGGTATCATGGCTCCTTTAAATCTCTTATAAGATAGCATCCATAGAGGCCTAAGAACAGCCTACCTACGGTAACAAAGCTATTGAGATACACCCAGAAAGACATAAAGAATCTTTTGAATCTTAGATCATCGTAACTCTCACACTAGTACCTGACAATGCTGTTTAGGCTATACTCCAATAAAGCGTACACGAATCTGGGTATTCAGTTGTAAGACTCTTCCACAGATCTGACAATCTTTTTACGGGTCATTTCTCTCCCGTAATATACCCTCTGTTAGGGTAACTGAACCCCGAACTGCTTCTTTAAATGCGCAATCAAATTACGCACCTTGATATTCAGGTCTTTATGTACCAACTCTTCTATCTGTGTATAGACTCAAGTCGATATAGCCATGTGATTTCCTATATCATTGATGGATGTACACATATGTTTGTTTGTATATGTCTTAACTATACAATTCCTTCCATTTTGATGAAGGCTAACATGTACTCTCCATGGGCAACTCTCTTTCCTGCATTTTGTGGTAACACACTTTCGATCGTTGTTTATGAACGACACTTCGATCCCACATACAACGCAATAGTGTCGAAGTGTTGCATGAAAGGCATCCACATCATTGAACTCTTGTCTAATGCAGAAGTTTGGATCACCACTAGTGAACTCATGAAGTTTTGAATCTTCATCACTATCCTCCTCGTTGTAAGGAAGATCACCATCGACTTCTTCATCTATAAATTGCGCACTCTCAAGATCAAATTCTTCCTCCCAATTTGGTAAATATGTATCATCCTCGAAGTCTTCAACATTGGCATCTTCATCATTTTGATATTCATCATCATTTTCAAGTGCTTGATGTACACTTTCATGTTCACATCCTCTTCAAGTACTTGATCATTCCCCACGCTTTTGATGTTGCACCTAATACTGTAACATATAAGCAAAGCGTTGTGTTCCTGTTCTTATAAATATGGAATATATGCATCATCTCAACATTAGATTTGCATACTCTCATCCCTAATTCAAGACATTTTATTGGCAACTTGTATTTCATTTCAATTGTCTCATTATCTGCACAATTCGTTAGATTACATACTTGATAACTTAGGTCCATAAAAGATGTTCGGTCTATGTTTAAATCAAATTCTTCCAGTTGTCCATTAACAAAGTCAAACTTGTTCGATGGTGTTGATGCGAAATTTCCTCCACGGTGTATTTGGGTCACAATAATATCTTCAGGTAAAGTCATCCTACTCAACCTAGTGTATTTGGATTATATAAGATGCAAACAGTACAAAAGTTATAACATTTATAACATTTACAACAATCATAGATGTCGAATACAAACTTAAATGAATTTAGGTCACGTAAGATGCAAACAGTACAATAGTTACAGCAATTATAAATGTTGCAACACTTATAACAGTTGCAACATGTTGCATACAAACTTTAATGAAGACATCTTACATATAATTACAAATGTATATACCAGGTATCAGTTGGGATTATTACAACCTCCAAATTTGATTTAAGCTTAGGGTATTAAAATCTCCACAGTAAAAATTCCCCAAATTCGAAAACTCCAAAATTCAAAACCCCCCCCCCCCCCCAAAAAAAAAAAAAAAAAAAAAAAAACTCCCCAAATTTGAACACCCCCAACTAACTTCAAACACCCCCAAATTCAATTTTAGGAATCGGCGACCAAAATTCTTAAATTCAAGAGCTCCAAATTCAAAGTGGAAATAGGGTACCGAAATCTCCAATTTCAAAACCCCTAAATTCGATTTCGGATTATGGTACAAAAATCTACCAGTTCTTAAACCTCCAAATTCGATGGTACCAAAAATCCTAAATTCGAAATGGGATGGATGTTCCAAAATATTCAAATTCGAATAAGGTTTTCTTTTGCAAAGGGCATATCTTCATTTTGTCATCATTTCTCACGCACTCGATACATTATTGTAAAGAAATGGAAAAGTCTAAAAGGCCCTTGCATAAATAATAAACAAATGCAAATCTCGAAGGTAACAAAGCTCAAAAGCATGTGGGCCCTTCGGGTGCACCAACTCTATAAATATTGAGTTCAAAAGAATTAAAGTGGGTTAGGGTTTTTACCTTCCGAGGATGACAATCTTTGAGGATCTCCAATCGGGTTTCCGCACTATGAGAGATAGATTTGAGGAGATAGATTGCAAGAGAGATGGAGCTGAGATGAGAGATCGCAACAAAGGGAATGTGCAAATCAGAGATCGTGAGAGAGGGAAAGTTGGCTGAGAGAGAGAGAGAGAGAGAGAGAGAGAGAGAGAGAGAGAGAGAGATGGTAAAAACCTAATTTTCCCCCTTTTTTTATCTGTGGGGGCAATTTTGTCTTTTAAAAAATATGGTCCTTATATTGTACAAGTACAACATGGTTGTAGACAACAGACAGCAATACAATAATGACACAAAAAAGGCAGGCGGCCATAACCTAATACAGCGAAAGTAGGCGATTTTTTGAAAATAAACCAAAAGGTAGGCGGGCTTTTATAATTAAATCTTTTTTAATGTATATTGGGAATGACACCTGATGGCACTTATCCATGGGGCTTCATATGTGGCAATCTCTCTCTCTCAATTCTTACATATTTTTTTTCAACTCTTATAAACATGGCAACCCTCCTCTCTCTCTCTCTCTCTCTCTCTCTCTCACACACACACACACACACACAGGAGGTATACCGGCATTTATAACTAAATGGTAACCACATAATTAGTTTTTTTTGTTGCGGAAATAACGCTAATTTTAATTTTGATAAGAGATGTTTTTTTTTTTGTGGGAGGGGGAGAGTGTTAGTACACACCCGCACTGTTAGTCACCCTGCAATGTTAGCCACCTCCACATTAGGATTCGATACCTAGACCTCAGTGTTGAGACGAGGTTATCTCCACTCAGTCTACCACTATCCCAAAGGTGTGGGTGTGGGAGACGTGAACTACGTGGTGACCACTCAATTACTTTTCCACCCGTGGCAAGAATAACAGCCAAGATACGTGGTCTGCCCATCTTAGCCCTCTCATGGTTACTTAAAGGGGGGGACTTGGATGGGGATGCATGCTTCTGTTGGTCCAATGGAGTGGGAATGACACCTGAGATCTGCGGTGCTGCATACATGGCTCTCCTTTCCTCTCTTCTATTCATGTTTCTTATTTTTGGTTTTTCATTTTGTTTTGAAGAGGTATGTATGCATGCTTAGTTACTTTTTCATGGGCAATGGGAATAACAGCCTCTGTGGGACTTCTTATGCGGCATCCCTGGTTGCTCGATTATTTTATTATTTTTTTAACTTCGATTGGGAGGCATCCTAGGGTTTATGACACACAGGATTTATTCCTTCGGATTGCAAAGACACATACAACCCCTTGTTTCATGGGGCTTGGTGACTTCAAACCAGGCATTTTGATTCTCTGAGAATTGAAGTGTTCAAGTGACTCCACTTCAAACTTGCGTTGAAGTTGAGTTCGAACCCAATTCCAATCATAGTGTCAGGTTCAAACTTGCGTCCAGTTTGAAGTTGAGTTTGAACCCAATACCAATCAGTGTTTCACCTGCTAGCCCAGCTGGAAGACGCCTTGACATTTCAACAGCAAGTCTCAAGTTTGAATGCTAAGGAGACACACTAACCCGGGCGGTGCATCGTGTGACTAATTGTGTGGGTGCGTTGCGAGCTAATAGGGTGGGTGCATTGCATGACTAACCAAAAAAAAAAAAAAGTCACCTGCAAATCAAGGTGGTTCGAGCCTCACACTCCTACATTAAGCTTTAGTTATTTTTCTTGACTGTTGCCTCACACAACTACATTAAGCTTTAGTTATTTTTCTTGACTGTTACTGTTGTTGTTTGAAAGACTTATAGTTAGTTTGGTTGCTCGTATTTTGGAATGCATTAGAATCCAAATTACAATTACTTCCGGAGCTTGTATTTGGAATGTAGTGTAATTCTTTAGTATATTCCCAAGACTTAAATTGACTAATTAAATCAGCTTTAATATGCCAATTAAAATACAGACGTTATATTTGATGGAATGATTATAATTAACCCATTGAAATATATACTTAGGCAAAAAATGAGAAAATTCAGAGCCTCGTGTAGGCCATAAATGTAAGGATCACAAACAAGCTACTCACCGACAGGTTTTCACTGCCCATTCATATGGCCAATGTTTGAATAGAGTTTGGATCATTCTTTCAGTGGTGCGACTCTCCAACCTTTAAAAGGAAGCCAAAAAAGGAAAAAAAAAAGGGCATTCCATCAAGAAGAGTTCTCTCCTTTTGTGTATGGGACATCAAGAACAAAACCTTCCTCAAATAAAGTTCCCAATGACCGTTGGTGTGAATAGAAACCAACCATAGTTTGAAGTGGGGCCACCACTATGGCGTCTTTGTTCCATTTGTAGACATGGCATGGTTCCCCTTGCGAGCAGATTCATCTGCATGATCAGACAACTTGGCAATAGGATGTGTTCCAACCTGCATTCAAGTTCATCTCTCTCTCAAAACAACATTCTAATAATCCAGCTGGTGTTTGAGTTCCAGCAGCTCCCTCTTCATGGTAACCGTGGCAGATACGTGCGGTGATCACAACTTAGGCCACATCTCAAAGGCAAGGCAAAGGGGATATTTTAGCCATCTAATCCTTTAAGGCATAAACTAGAAGAGGCATCCGTGTCAATATGGCATAGAGCCTGTCCATTCAGTGGGCCAGCAGATCAACAATCCAGATCACATCCTTTCTAGCATAATGATAGCAGCATTTCTTGTATCTAACAACTAACAAGTACTGTGCCCCTAATATACCCTTTGACCAAGCCAGCAGTGGATGAGAGAGATTAATTGGGTTGGTAGGTTGGGTTAAGGCAGACAAGGACAGCCACCTTTCCATTAAAATCCAGAGCAAATTGGTGGGGCCCACCTCCATAAACCGTTCGTATCAATAATACCATGATTTGAAATCCAAAAACAAGCGGAGGCCCAGACTGACTTTTTTTTTTTTCCAGAATTTTCTATTGAGGCCCAACCCAAGAATGAAAACAGGCCCATTTGTGCCTGAAATCAAATACTGGATTACTAAATGATAGATCACCTCCATTGTTTTAAGCTGTAGTGTCTCCATCCCCCCTACACTTAGCACGTATGAATGGAGATCTGGACCGTCTGGTTTGTGAGGCCCATTTGGATAGAACACGGTCAATTAAAATGTAGATAGAAATTAGAAAGGTCTCAACCATCTGATTTTTCAACTGTGAAAATGTGTCCAATCAGCATATGGTTTCTGGGTATGCTCTGCTCTGTCCACACTGAACTCTATGATTTGTTGGATGGACTGGATCGAGGTGCCGACAAGCTACATGGTAGATGAGAGACTGCCACTTGTAAAAAGTTGGTGAATTGTGTGTGTGTGTGTGTGTGTGTGTGTGTGTGTGTGTGTGTGTGTGTGTGTTGGGGGGGGGGTACATGTAGGCTTTCTAATCGGGGGATCTCAAACATTGATTCAAGTAACCCAGAAATGGAGCCTGAGAATACCTCAGTAGCAGAGGATTCCAATCTCTGGATCGGTCACCTGAACATCAACAGTTAGGGAAACTGCACAGAAACAATCTGAAATCGCTGTAATAGATGGGGCAGATGCAATCATCGAATCAAGAAATTTTTTTGGTCATGTTGAATAAAAAATGGAGCCCATCATATCAATGGGGTCGATCACTGGACCACGTGGCCCGCACAAAATGGGCACATCAGAACCTTATAAGTCCCACTTGTACACAAGTGGATACATCAATACCTTGCAAGTCCAGGATTATAGAGAGCTGGTGAACCAAAGATTGGATGGAGTCCTGATCATGGTTTAAAACCAAGTACTGTCCTGGAACCTTTCCTAGGGTGGTTTGGTCCTACCAACGGCCCGCATTGAGCTGGAAATCGGCTTAGAAGATGTTGAAAAAACAGAAAGATTCAACAGCTAATCACTGTAAGCCTAATGGTTATCATGGGTTCGAGCCTTGACTGTAGTTACAGTTCTTCCATGAACACATTTTTTGCCCCCAGCTGACCAGGTTTAAGGATGTCTCACCTGTTTTGATGGCTCTTTCCAGTCCAACCACCTGCTCCAATCCAGGTTTTGAAATCTGGATCCCGATGCACCCAGTCCATACACGTGCGGCAAGTGCGGTAGTTGATACAGACCACTGATCTTTATGGCACCACTCCACCCAGAACTCTTCCAGATGGGAAGATTCTAGCCCTCCAATATTGCCCAAATAATGGGACCCACTGTAGATATATTACAACCTAAAAACGACACTAAGTATGATTCTAACTGGCTGGTAGGTCAATATCTATTGGAAAGTGAAGTGCTAAAAAATCCTAGTTCCGAAAAAAAAAAACAAAAAAAAAAAAAAACACCCACCCTAAATCAGAGGGTCTGGATTGTCTAATCAACCTGATTTTGGGTGAATGACTCTCTCTCTCTCTCAGCTGTGGCACAGTTAGACAGGCTGAGAGGATTGACTTAGTGGGACACACGTGATGGACAGCTGTGAGGATCAAATGCCAGTTTTGCCCTTTCAATTTCCCTCAGGCAACAAGCGGGGATGATAGCATCACCACCAACAGACCAGACCGCCATGTCCTCATAAGCTGCCGATAGACAGCCAGGTCCTCAAAAAGGCCAAACAGTTCATGAATGAGCAAATCATATAACTGAAATAAGTTCTCTCTAGGTCTGTTCCTGTACACACCCACATTCAATTACTATTGGTTAGGATCAGGCAGCCTAAGAGGCTTGACTTGGTGGGACACACTTGACAGAGCTTGAATTTCAATGTGTGCAAGACGGACACATGGGATGGGATGGTGTGTAGACAGTGTGACCACTAGATGTAGACGGGCTCCCTCATACACACGTGAGCTTAGCAAACCTCATTTTTCTAGAACCAAACTTCATATTCCCGTCTGAAGAACAACTCCTAAAACATATCACAGTTTAAAAGTATAATAAAGGTAAGAGGTTTGCATTGCATGCATTCCATCATGTATGTGCCAAGTGTGCTGACCTAGAACATGAAACATTGGAGCATGCATAAGGTGGGATCCTGGCTGCTGTGTACATAGAGTAAAAATCAAACAGGCCCTCTCATGAGGCAGGCCATGCATGCAAGCTGAGTATGAACCATTGGCAAGTCCTTTTAAATCCCCCTTTTGTACAGGGGTAGCCTGCCTGATTCACAAACTGGCCCGATTTTTGTGCTAGCTCATCTGCACGGTAAGACCCACCCTTATGCAGGGCAATGATGTCTCCCACACACGTGTCGGCTTTGGATGTGTGCTACATGTAAAGGTGCATGTGGAGAGGGTATCATTTGATGTTGAACAAGAGAAGCATCTGATAATGAACACAAGGATGATGAGGATAACAACAGCAATGATGATCGTCATCTAAATGCAATTCACAAAGATAACAGGAATTTATAGATATTTTACATAAACCACAAATATATGTATATATAAGCACAAAAAAGACTTTTCAAAATTGAACATGCTAGAACAGCACCTAAAACAGCCAAACTTGCATGAATAGCTCATGACTACACCCAAAAGCATAACATATCAAGAAACAAACAGCTGCAGACTTGAACATTTATGCTCAAGGTTCTTAAACGCGAACAGCTCAGAAAGGCCACATAAAGGAAAAGGGAAGGTAGAAAATGAGAACCTGGGATTTGACAGTGTGTTTGGACATGTCACCTCCTGCGAGGGTTGTGCAATGATCTCGGGGACCCCTCGAAGAGATCCAAGAGGTAGTTCTGCAAATCCTCTGCAGTGTACTTGATGTACTTGTCAGCATTCCGCCCACCCTCCAGATGAGGGGAGTACCTCCCTGTGAATGTCCGGTACGCTTGAAGGATTTTCAGCGAGATTGAAATCCTTAGATCATCACGGAGCTGGGGATCAGGGATCTGCCATGCTGTTTGGGTCTTGTAGATCTCTTCGAAGGCAAGATTAAAGCTCCTGAATCTCTCCTTCAGAACCGCCTTGGAAACCGAGCTCGACCCAGGATTGCTAATCCCTTCGTCTTTTAAGAAGGAGAGGATCAACGTCCAGGAAGCCCTCTCATAGCTCAATGCATGCTGCCGGAATTTCCTGTTGTGCCTACGGATCCAGTCATCTCCAAGGAGAGCTCTAAGATCGGAGTCCTTGACCTTTTGCACCATGTAATAGATGTTGTTCATTAGGAAAAAGTATTGAAGAGAACCGTCCTTGTACAACATGGATTTGCCATCAAGGTTGCATTCCAGCGTTGAAGTGACAGACCGAAGACGTCGAGCTATTGGAGAAATGTTGCAAAACATCCTCTCACTGTCTTCTTCAATAGAATTATTTGAATTGGATAATGATGACGACTCATCCTCATCGACATAGCCTTCGAGAAGCAAATTCAGCGTATCACTGTAATCCGTAAGGGCCTTTATGTAATTCATGACGTATCTCGTCAGATGATGGACCCCGCCTCCAGCAAATGGAGTCGTCGATGTGTTCGTTCTAACAGCATTCTCAAATTCCACAATAGTTCCCCTTACGCAGTCAGCCAGTCTCTTCAGAACTTCATGGCACTCCATTCTGACACAAGAACCTGCCTCTTCCGAGAACAGGGTATCTATATCCGGAAGAAGATCTGCCAGCCCTTCATACATGTCGAGTATCCGGAACAGCTTTTCTGGAGAGCAAGGTCTGATCGCTATGGCTTCACCGAATATCAAGAGCTGCAGGATCGAACCCTTTGAAGTCTCAGCGAAGCATGTCTGGATGACTGACCCAAACTCCCCAAAAATCTGGTTACAGAGACGTTTTTCACTAGCAAGATAAACCCGGATGAAGATCTTCATAGCACGGATCCACTTCTTTATCTTGGAATCTAAGTAACTCCATTCCATCTTCAGCACTTCCTCAATACTCAGTTTCTCAACCTCAAGGATGAACAAGCACTCATCCAATGCATCTTTTCGGATGCTACTGTAAGCTTGGCAACATTCCTGGTCATAATTCGCCATGAACATAACCTCAGCTATGCATTTAAGGTCAGGAATCACTTCCGGATGGATCAAATCAATGATGAATTCCTCCGAGCCTTTGCTGCTCTCTCTCTGAAGCTTCGCCTGTGAATCCTCGACCTGCTCATCATCAATCGAACAGATGGAATCCTCATCAGCGATGCCATCTTCACTCGAACGAAAAGACATGTGCTCCGGTTCAAACGGCTGCCTGTTCTGAATAAGAATGTGGCTGAATTCCTCCTCAAGTCTAGCCATCCCCATCTGAAGAACACTGTGGGCACGGCGTAGAAGCTCGCTCTCTTCCTGATCCTCACTCAGAGACATGCTCCCCAAGTTTTCTGTGAGTCGGCGAACCTCATCAACTGCCAGTAGATATTCGGATGCTTCGTCCGGACCACAGTCCCATATCATCGACTCGTCAGAAACCCAACTCATGATCTTCTTCTCTGCCGAGCTGAATCGCTCTTCAAACTGACTTCTTCCTCCCTTCTTTTCTAAGATTTCAGTCATTCTCGATGCAGACAAACGTATATCAAATTCCGAAAGGAGTCTTATCATATCATCTGTTGGGTTCTTACTCGTTCCCAAGGTCTTTACAATGTGTTGTGCAACAGCAAGCACACGTTCATCTCCTTCTAAGTCACTGATAGATTTGCTCTCTGCCATAGCAAACAATGTAGCTGGGGGAATGCAGAACACAGATCTCGATCCCCTGCTTCTTGGTTCAGATGACAAGAGCAGACGATGAACAACCGAATTTATCTGCACCGAACCTCAACTCTACTGACCCATGTCACAAAGGAACTTGTTCAAAAGCACAGCTATTGCATTTAAGTCCATAACACCCTTGTATGGAAGATGATGATGAAAGAAAAAATCCAAAATGGAAAGGTCGGAACCAGGCTGAAAATTTCACCGTCGGTATATTCTCCACTTCTAATTCAGAATGAAGAACAAAACAAGACGGTACAATCAATCTGTGGAACTCACTCCATGTGTACAGCAAAAGGACTTGCTGCTTCCACGTTCAACAAAATCTAGAAATTCTCCCTTCCCAAAATCTCTAATCCTCTCTTTGAAGAGATTAGAGAAAAGAAAAAGGAAGCAGATTAACAAGATCGAAATACAAAATAGAACCCAAAATGTGACCAGGAGCTGACATTCAAAAATAGAATAACAACAAATAGCAACACGATACAACGAATGGATCGATAAGACCTCAGTATTTAGACAACATGGAAGCCTAAATAATATCCAAACGACAATTTAGATACCGAAGAACAACCAACAGCAATACAACAATAATACAGACAACAAGCAGGCACAATGTTCACAGTATTCTTGAACAAAATTCAATATATACGAGACTTACAAGCAAGACATAAAACCCCTCTTTTTCTAGGGGTTCACACAAATCGACGAAAAAAAAATCTCTCGACTTGGAAAGCCTACCAAATGCTGAAAACAGTAATTTCACCCTCTTGAATGAATTCGACAGCGAAAGAAGACGCAGACACAACTGAAATTTTAAATAAAATATTCCAAAATTCAGCGGATTCAGCAATCATACGGCGACGGATGCCAAGAAAACAACAAACTAAAATCAGACCTCGGTAGATCTAGAAAGAAAAAGCTACCGGCATCCGATCCAAAACCCTAATTCCCCCAACTACAGAAACGAACAAAACCCAGAGTAATTCCAACCGAAACCCTAGCTACGAAGCCCTAATTCCTTCCTTTTCCCAGACAAAACCAAATCAAACGAGATCAAAACCGGAAATCAGATAGAAAACCAGAATCAAACTCTACCGATCGATTTCGACGAAGAATGCACGAAAATCCGTGGAAATCGGTCGAGATCTGGTCGTTTTCCGCGATCCAGACCTCGATCGAGCGAGCGAGAAAGGCAGGATTTGAACAATCTAGGGTTTATAGATGAAAATCCGTGGAATATATACCAAAACAGAGAGAAATTGAAGGAGTTAGAGAGAGAAGAAAGGGACCTGAAACTTCGCTCTTGTGGAAATGAACAGATATTAGAGAGATTTGATGGCCTGAGACTCCGAAGCTTCGTCTTTGTTTCACAGTATTATATATTAGAGAGTTTTGGGGCCGACTATTGTCTGCGTTTGCCACATTGTAAGAGAACCGATAACGCACCACAACTTGTGGTGCCGATACCATCTTGGAGCGGTGGGCCCCACCATGAGTGTCACGTCAAGAAAAAATAGGTCAATCCGTTCGTCAGATCCTTGAGACAGTTGGGAATCAATGGAAAACCGTTGGTATGATCAAATAAATGTGTGGCCCACCTAATGAGTGGATCATATTGATTGTCTAGAATCTTTGTGTTCATGGTGGGACCTACAGATTTCATGGTACGGATTTACTGTATATGACTTATCTTGGCAGAAAAGATGGTATGTACTGAAAGTTACGGTGCTTCTGCGTGTATGTGATTATTTCTCACATAATCATATGGTAGTCGTTGATATCTACACCACCGTGATTGACAAATCAACCTTTCCCTTTCTACTCACTGTAATACGCAAGTACAAACAACATTGATACTCTGGCAGTTTTGATGCATGATACACACGCACTTTGAAATTGCATACGTGGCATATAATTAATTAAATTGAACCGTCCAAATAATCTTATAGTGCGTAGATGTATAATGTACCAAAAATTAAGCTTATTTAATTATCTCAAGAAATGATTTATGGGTACTTATTGGACGATTAAAAATGAAAGACAAATCAATGGGTGTATTTCAATACAGAAGAGTCCATGCATCAGTGATTAGGATTCTTCAGCCAATCTGATATTTGGATTATAAACTGGAGACTCATCTTGTCTGTTTTATTTGAGTTAATATATGCCACGTGTACAATTTCTTAGTGCCATGCGTATCAAGCGTCCACGCAACCTGAGTATCGTATAAATCGTCATGAATAATGAGAGAAACATGCCCGCATCACAGCTACCATGCGAGCCTCGTTCCCACCGTTGAATGGCATTCATTCAGAGATCTAGACCATTCATCAGGAACATATTCTGTCTAGATGACCTGGACCAAAAAATAGAAACGGTTGATCTTGTGTTCAGGCAGATATGGTATGTAGAGAAAAATATACGGTCCAAATTCCATGCCCATGTGTTAGACACCTAATGAATTTCTGTCCTCATTTTCTTTACTATGGCATGAAAATAGCGGACGCTAACTGATGAATGGTCCAGATCTCTAACGTGCATGTCATCGGACGGTGGGAATCGGACCCCGCATATTAGGTGTGAGCCTATCCGCATTCTAAAAAGCCGTACGCATTTCTGTACTGTTGGCGTTGCCAAAACGCAGGTAAGAATCTGTGCGTCTACCTCTCGGGACCGGATTAGGTGCGGCCCCGGCCTCACTCAACACAGTACGTCCTCGACAGTGGGGCCCACATTGATATATTTATTTCAATCCATGCCGTCCATAATATTTTAAATATTTTATTAGGTGATTATACGAAAAATGAAACAGATACAAATCTCATATGGACCACACCACATGATCGAGTGGTGAATGACCACTGAAAAAATTTTTATGGGCCAAAAGTTTTTGGATCAAGATGATATTTATTTTTTTTCCTTCATCCAGATCATTTTGACCTTACCAACAGGTTTGATGGGAAACAGGAATTACTTTGAGCAATAATGTGGGCACTAGAAAGTTTTAATGACAGGTATTCATTAAGACTGTTTCCTTTGGTGTGGTCCACCTAATATTTTTTTATAAACTTTAATTTTTAATAATATTCTAAAACTATATTTAAAAACCGATGAACGGCGTAGATATAAATTATATATATCAAGGAGGCCCCACATTCAGGGCCGCACCGTCTTGGATATGCTAGGCCGCACCTAATCGCTTTCTTCAGTCGGGCCATGACTAGAATTTTGAATAGGGCCAGCCCGAAGGCCCGGCTTGAAACAATTCAAAATCCGGGCCGAACCTACCCCAGGTCCGGCCCGCTTACAGCCCTAATGACCATGCGCCGTTTCTTTGACTAGCCGTGCACCGTACAGTACTCGACCTGGCGCCGCTTACGTGGTGTATGTGCTTTAAATCCACGCCGTCCATCCATTTTAACAGGATCTAAAAAATAGAGCAGGTCCAAATCTTATGCGGACCACATCACAGGAAAGAAACAGCAGTGTGACTTTTGTGACCTGATAACTTGTTAGATGACAAATGAGCCTATTTTCTTTTAGTGTGGTCCACTTGAGATTTGAATCTATTCATTTTTGGGCTCATATTTTAAAATAATGATCCAAATGGATATACCACATGAATATAACACAAACATTATTATGGGACCCAAAGGTCACCAGCCCGAATGAGAGTGTCAATACAAAAGTTGGTGGGCCATCTCTCACAAGCATTTGGTGGGTAATGAAATGTGCCATGTCTCGGCATGATCGACCTCTTTATTCCGCTAACTTGAGCTGATTCGGTCAAGCAGAGGTAAGACCAAATCCCATCAATTACGTCGTGGTGTCATTTCATCGGCCGGTAAAATATGTTTAGGTATGTTCTTGGGTCATGGATTGAGAACTATTTAGGAACTTTAATGGGCCACCATGATATATGATCAATTCATTTTTCCATATCATTTTAGGGTATAAGCAAAAAATTAAGGCAAATCCAAAGCTCATGCAGTCTACCGAGGGAGCATTAAACTCCTACTATTGAGGACTTCTTGGAGGCCACAAAAGTCTTGGATCAAGCTGATATTTGTGTTTTCCCTTCATCTGAGTTTATTTGACCTTATGCACGCATGCTAAAATAACGTTATAAAATATATGGATTGTGTGGATAGAACCCACACATCACAATGAGCCCCCTCAAGGCCCCAGCATGTGCAGAGCTCAAGACAAGTGGGGGTAGTACCCAATCCACGTTGACCCAGCAACCATTTGAGAGTAGATGGGTCCTTTTTGGCAAGCATAGAGTGGGCCAATTAAATGAGTCATGTCTTGCCCTGGTGGAACTCAGTGACCCTGCCAAATCCGCTCTCTCACAAGTCAAGGTCAGATTGGGTCCTTACTCAGTTACTGATCATGCATCGATTGTAGACTCACAAGAGTTTCAACCCAAGATCATGGGTTCGAGTACCCGCTGTGGTGAAATCCCACTGTGGTGCGAGTGAGTGTATGTGTTGGGTGTGAGTGCGTGTGAAATAAAAAGGTTAAGGTTAGATTTAAATGACGGAGATATTTATGTGACCCAGCCTTCTGTCACTTGTACATACACATCTGAACCATGGAAAATGTGGGATGCATCAGGAGATCAAATGGGCCAAGATTGGACTGATGGATTAGCTAGGTA
Organism: Liriodendron chinense; assembly: GCA_003013855.2. Classification (NCBI taxonomy): domain Eukaryota; kingdom Viridiplantae; phylum Streptophyta; class Magnoliopsida; order Magnoliales; family Magnoliaceae; genus Liriodendron; species Liriodendron chinense. Next base: position 26,546 of record PVNU02001939.1, on the reverse strand, counting down.
GGTGTGATCAACCCACACAATGAGTCAAACATCAGTTGTCCATTGATTTCACGGTGTCCCCTAACTAATCAATATTTCGTTCTGATTTTGATTCCGTACGAGTTTACGGTGCCCTACATTTTGGAGGGCTCAGGTGTTACATCCAAACTTTGGCCGGGGAGGGAGGCACCTGCACCATGGTTCTCAATGACAAAATTGGTCACCGTATCAGTTCGGTGCAAAAATAATACACATATAGCATTGAGGTTGTTTCGGGTCATATCAGCTTGTATGGGTAAGAGTTTTTTAAACTTAAAAAATGCATAAATATATTTAAAAAATAAAAAATGAGATATTCAAGAATTTGTCTCTCTTTTTTAAGCATGTATTCAACGGTGCACAGGACTATTCTTTGACAAGGATGTTATCCTAATATGTTGAACTATGTAAGGTGTGACATTTTTTTTATATATCAATTGTTGACATATAAAAAAAATTGATATCATATATTGCTAATATGATTATCAATCAAGTAATATGGTTTTTCTAAAATTATTTTAAAATATAAAAAACTTAAAAATTAACTTAAAATAGAAAAACTTAGAAAATATTTTTTTAATCAATGCCTCTATGAAATCATTAGATTTGTAATCTTCTAAAATTCCTTGAGCATCGTAACAAGAATTTTTTAAAAAATGATTTTGAAACCATTTTATGTAATTTTTAGAAAATACATGTGTAAATAAAAAAACCTGAACCCAGAATATCCATATTCTAATACTCATAAAAAAACAATTTAAAATTTTTTGAAATTTTTCCAAACATAGATGTGTTGGAAAACGGACGCCTCAAATCAGTTACACAGGGCCACCGACCGATCGGTCACAGAGGATCAAGGCAGCAAAGTTACTGTGCTGTTTTTAGGCCATACGATCGGTCGGCCGACCGGCCAATAGGGGTATCCGACCGGTCGGCAGTTTCCTTGTGTTACACGGATTCTTGCGTGGTTTGCGCGCAAGAGGTTTCTAAATCTGTTTTTCTTGCCTATTTAAGGGGTAATACAGGATTAGAGGTTTCTAAGGTTGCAAAGGGGATTGAGGGAGTGAGAGAAAGAGCTTGAAGAAGAGGGTTTTCTTCTTGGGTAAGCTTGGGATTTCTCTTGTAGGCTTTGGTTTTTTGTCTTGGGTTCCATCTCTTGTAACTTCTGATATTATAGTGGATTGGTGTCGCTTTGTGCCGTGGTTTTTTACCCGTGAGGGGTTTTTCCACGTTAAATTCGAATTATTTATGTGTGGGTGATTGCATTGTGTTACTTGTTTGATTCAATTTGCTGTTTGTGTTTGGCTTTGCTTCCGTTGCCAGCCCTTCTATCCCAACAACTGGTATCAAAGCAATTGTTGGGGTGTAGCAGAAATTCGAAATTGAGACAAGATCATGGCATCAGGCATGAGGTTAGACATAGAGAAGTATTCGGGAAAAAATAATTTTGAACTTTGAAAGGTGAAGATAAAAAGCCTTCTAGTTCAGCAAAGATTACAAGATGCGCTCCTCGGAGAGCGACCAGAAGCTATGAAAGAATGAGAGTGGAATAAGATCGATGAAAATGCTAATGTCTCAATCCAGTTGTGCCTGGCAGATGAGGTCCTGTATAATGTCATGAAAGAGAAAACTGCGGCTAAAACATGGGCGAAGTTGGAGAATATCTACGCGAAGAAATCTCTAGAAAATCGCATATATTTGAAGCTTCGGTTGTACAATTTGAGGATAACGAAGGGGGCCGATGTTGAGAGCCACATCAGCAATTTCAATAGGCTTATTTACAAGTTGATGAATGTAGATGAGCCGATGAAGGACGATGATCAAGCGTTTATCCTGTTGAATTCTCTTCCAGAATCATATGAGTCGTTAAAGGACTCTTTGTGCATAGGTAGGGAGACTATTGGCGTAGAAACCGTTATCTCAGTCATTCAAGCGAAGGCGATGAGAAGGAAAAGCGGCAGCGTGGGTTCCTCTCCTGATAAGGCACTGTTTATGCGGGGGATAAATTCTGAGCGGGGTGGAGAATCTCCTTCATCGAGATCTAAATCAAAGGGCAAGTGAAGGCACAAGGTGAGATGCTGGAATTGTGGGAAAGAAGGGCATGTGAAAAGGAATCGTTCGAATCCCGGGAAAAGGCAGGAGAAATCTGAAGATTCTTCTATGGAAGGAACCAATACCGTAGAGGACAGTGGTGATGGTTGTGATGTATTGACTGTATCCGGCATAGAGCCTCTTGATAGAGAGTAACTCTTGGATTCAGGAGTATCTTGTCATGTATGTCCTGACCGAAGTTCATTCATGTCATACAAGGAGTATGATGGTGAATCGATGTTTGTGGTTACGCTCGCAATGTGATGGGGATTGGTTCGGTGCGCATTAGGATGTTCGATAGAGTCGAACGGATCCTTGAAAGTGTGAAACACGTCCCTGAGATGAAGAGGAATGTGATATCTCTTGGCGCACTCGAGGCGAAAGGGTGCAGGTTCATCGGTTGCGATTGGTATTGTAAAGTGGTGAAGGGAGCACGTGTGATGATCAAGTTACGGAGGTGCGATAATCTTTACAAGGTGATCGGGAGCACAATTCATGATGCAGCTGCAGGATCGGCAGCGAGAACCACAGTTGCTCATGTGTAGTAAGAAAAAAAGGGCTACATGGGAAGAGCAACAATGCGTGTAAAGATGCAAGGATAAAGTCGATGGTGCACGAGAAACGACGGGACTACAATGATGACGAAGTAGAGATGGAGGTTATACGTGGCAAGGTGGTGCATGATGATTTGAGTCGTGGTGGAGTTTGTTGGAAAACGGATGCCTCAAATCAGTTGCACAAAATCTTGATTAAATCAATCAAGATTTGATTGAAATAATTTATATTGTTATTTTGATGGGATTTCAGATCAAAACAGGATATATTTTTTTTAAACTAGATCCAAGAGTCTCGATTCTTCGATTTGATGAAAACAATAAGCTTCGTTCTTAGAATCTGATCTAGAAAATATCTTTTAAACAATCCCTTTCTTAAAAAAATAAAAAAATAAATAAAAAAATAAAATAAAATAAAATAAAATTAAAAGGAATAGAGAAAAACAAAAACTAGAGAAAAAAAAATGTCTTTTTTAATTGTATCAGTTGAAACCAATATAAATATAAAATATTCGTGCCGATACGGCCCGATATGGCCAGTGCAGTCCAATACGGTATTTTTTTTATTTTTTTATTTTTGGTCATAACGGCCGATCCCGATATTTTGATCCGAACATAAAAAGATGACTTTAAGTGTTTAAAAATCAGACCGTTGGTTGGTCTGGTGGACCCCATTGTTGATCAGTGATGCCCTATGCTTTGGAATATTCTAAATCCTCGATCTTCTGCAGTGGACTTCCACCCACCGTTGATTTTCTTCTTCTTTTCTGGGAGGGTCTCGATTTGAAGATCAAGACCATCCGATTAGCCATCAAAGGAAATTGATCGATCATTGTCATTGTCTCTCAATGTATATGTTGAAAATCACGTATGAATGAGCTATCCAACAAACGTACACGTTGCGTGCATTGACTCAAGTTCAGCAGACTAAATTGTGCGGCCCACTCTTGCTAAGTCACCTTGCCAATGGATTGAGTGGTGTGCCACACACCACCAAGGCAACCACCAGCCTTGGTGGTGTGTTGACGTCACCATGTTCTATGGCCCCCACCATGATGGATGTGTTATATCCACGCTGTCCATCCATCTTGAGAGATTATTTTATTGCATGGCCCCAAAAATGAGCCAGATCCAAAGTTCAAGTGGACCACACCACAAAAAGCAATGGGACAATGACACCGACCATTAAAAACTTTCTAAGGCCCACAATGATGTTTATTTGCCATCCAACCAATTCATAAGTTCACATATATCGGGATAAAGGGAAAACACAAATATCACCTTGATCCAAAACTTGTGCCCTCCAAAAAAGTTTTCAATGATAGGCATTTAATCTCCGCTGCATTATCTCGTATGGTTCACTTGAGCTTTGGATATGCTTCATTTTTTGGCCCATGTCCTAAAATGATCTTGCAAAATAGATGGGCGATGCGGATATAACTGAGGCCCACAAAAGTTGGTGACATCAACACACCACTGAGATAGGTACACCGCACTCCACTTCCTAATTTTGTAAAGCATTTTTGTGGTAACAGGACCATTGAATGTCTTTTGATTTTAACTATTCAATAACTGTCCACTGGCATGATAGTCAGGTAATCATGCATCATGCTACATCCAAATTGGAACTATAATTTAGACCGTTATATGCAATTTCTAAGTAATTTATGACCGCTTGCATTTCATCCATTAAAGCTCATTAGAATGTCAAAGTTTAAACATTTAAAATTCTCTATATTTTAGAATATGAAAAATGGTCTTCATTCATGATTTGACTATTGAATTTTACTTAGGTAAGTAGAAGTCTCGATTGAAATTGACTCTATGATAAGCTACCTTGTACTCTAGCTTGATGTGTGTATGACACTTACTATGCTCATCATGTGGGCCCCTCATTATTTGGCATTGCACTAGAAAGTAGAAAACCGTGCTATTTGAACTCCTGTGAAATTGAGTGGATTTTAGTTAGTACGAATTTGAGTAAATAAAAAATCAGAGCTTTGAAGTGGGAGATCAAAAAGAGTTCTTTTAGGTGATTTAGATTCCTCTCAAATCTGAATCCCTATCTTTAACTACTGAACATAAAAAAAAAAATAATAATAATAATAATAATAAATTCCCATTAAACCCTCCATTTCTAAGCATTTCCTGAGGGCTTGTTTGGCTTTCAAGTTTTCTATGTAATATAAAGTAAATGAGCCATCATTATTATTTTCAGGTGTTTCTTTATGATAATTACAGCTCATAAATTGAGAGGCAAATGCACTTGTAAAGGAATTAAGTAAAAGAAATTATAATCTTTATATTTTTTTTTTGTTATAAAACTATCACTTTTATAGTGATTTCTTAGTGAAACAATGTAGCAAAATCACCATTGCAATCAAATATCAACAACTACACAATTACTAAAGTAATCATTATCCATTTACAACCATTTCCTTATATAATTGGAAAACCAAACAAGCCCTTAAAATCTCAAAGTAACACAGCTTGTTTATCTATTCGATTTGCTTAATTTTAGGGTACTCTCCTCACTTTCATCAGTCACATCCCATGAATAAGTTCAGTGAGGTATGCATACAATTGACCCAGTACACAATATATGACATATTGGTAGGAAAAAGTGGTTGTATCATAATTTCTAGTAAAGCTAGTACATCTAATAATTGAATTGCAATTTGCTAAGGGAAAATAAAGAAAGCCTCCCAAGTTTGATTGTGTTCAAGTACCCATCAAGCCTTTTTTCATTTAGGTTTTGAGTTGAGTTTGGCACAACTAAGAACATTTACATAGTTAGGTCCACCCAATAGATGTAATAGATTTCATACTCATGTGCCACTTTAACACTTATATGGCATGTAAATGTTACTCTTACACTCATGTCGCCTAAAGAGGGAGTGGATTAGCGGTTACCTAGGTAACACCTTAGTGGGTGTTACCCCTAACCGTGTGGGGCCGACTTTGATGTATTTTTTGTATATCCATGTCGTCCATCTGTTTTTCAATCTCATTTTAGGTTGCGATCCCAAACCTTAAGAAGATCCAAATCTTAGGTGAACCATATTACTAGAAACAATGATGAATGACCATTAAAAACATTTTGTAGGTCACAAAAGTTTTGGATGTGGCTGATCTTTGTATTTTTCCCTCCATCCCAGTCTTCTTGACATTGTCAATAGGTTGGATGGCAAATAAACATTACGAAAACCTTACAATAGTCCCTTTAGAATTTTTAATGGCGAGACACTCCATCACCATTGTTTCTTGTGGTGTGGTCCACCTGAGATTTGGATTTGCTTAATTTTTTGGACCACCTTCTAAAGTGGCTAAAGAAATGGATGAATGGCGTGGATACACAACACATCATAAAGGTGGGCTCCATGATAAGGGTAATATCTACCAAGGTAACGCCTAATCTCCTCCTTGGCCTAGGAGGCCCATTTCTTTTGAATATTAGTTGATAAAGCCTTTAATTGGTGACATCTTTACGACATTCGCCCCTTTGTTCGAAGCCTTTTAAGCATTGTTTGGCCTTTTTTGGACGAAAATGACCATCCCAGCCGTCTTACGATAGCAGCAGAACACGAAAGTCGAGAGGTCCTTTTGAGAATGGGGGTGGGCCCACTAAATTAATGATTGGGGTCACCCTCGACCGATTTAATCCGTTCACTTTAATTGGATAGTCATGAACCTACATCAGGATCATTTAAAAAAAAATTGGAGTTTTATGTAGCCCACACCTACATTTTTTTTTATTAGTTCACACATCATTGTTAGTACACTCACCCCCTGTTAGTCACACTCCAATGTTAGCCACCCCCACTCTGTGAATCGATACCAAGACCTCAAGTGTTGAAACGAGGTTATCTTCACTCAATCTCCCACTTGAGCGATGGATCTGGGTGTATGGCCCACACCCGCATTAATGCTATGAGTTAATTTCGAACTATTTCCTTCGGTGTGGTCCATCTATGATGAGTTTTGCCCTTAAACTTGGACATATGGCATGAAATTAAAACCTCATTTATGTGGACGTCTTGGATTTGTTCCAAGACTATCCAGTGGGCCCCACATAAGATAGGAATGGGTTCAATATATGGGTCCCTTGCACGAAAAAGGCCATTTGGCTGCTAGGACCATTGTCACCTCCGTGGAACCTACTCTAGCGAGCTTTTAGTGTGCATCCGGTGTCATTCCCTTCATTCCAGTGAGCTTTGAAGGTTTTTTTTTTTTTTTTTAAACATTTCCAGCCATAATCTCCAACATCGAAGCTTTGAGGGACAAAGGTGTAGGTTAGGATAATAGTAGCTTTTTTGTATGTATTAATGATGGAAGTTTGTGAAAAGGAGGAGGGTGTGGTGGTTCCCTTCATAAATTTTTCTTTTTTTAGTTTTATAGGTTTGAAAGGTGAGAGCTCGTAAAGGAAAAATTCACATAGATCGAGATAAAGGAAAAACACAAATATCAACTTGATCTAAAACTTTTGTGGCCCCAATAAAATTTTCAATGATAGGCATTCAATTCCCATTGCTTTATATGGTGTGGTCCACTTGAGCTTTGGATATGCCTCATTTTTCAACCCATGTACTAAAATGATCTTGTAAAATAGATGAATGGTGTGGATATAACTCATACATTATGGTGAGGCCCACAAAACTTGGTGACATCAACACACCACTGAGATCGGTGCACGCAACCACTTCCTAATTTTGGAAAGCTTGTTGGTGGAAATAAGACCATTGAATTTTGATTTTAACCATCTAATTAGTGTCCGCCGCCATGATAGTCAAGTAATCATGCATCACGCTATATCCAAATTGGAACTATAATTTAGACAGTTATATGCCATGTATGCAATTTCTAAGTAATTTCTGATCACTTGCATTTCGTCCATCATATCTCGTTTGAATGTCAAAATTTAAACATTTAAAAATATCTATATTTTAGAAAGTAAATAAGCAACTTACTAAAAGTAAGAATAATGCCATAAGTATGAAAAATGGTCTTTATTCATGATTTGACTATTGGATCATTACTTGGACAAGTAGAAGTCTCAATTGGAATTGGCTCTGTGATAAGCTACCTTGTAATCTAGCTTGATGTGTGTATGACACCAACTATGCTCATCATGTGGACCCCTCATTATTCGACATTGAACTAGAAAGTAGAAAATTGCACTATTTGAACTCCTATGAAATTGAATGGATTTTCGTCTGTACAAATTCAAGTAAATCTGAAATCAGAGCTTTAAAGTGGGAGTTCAAAAAGAGCACTTTTGAAGGATTTGGATCCCTCTTAAATCTAAATCCCTCCAATCTTTAACTATTAAACACAATAAAAATAAAAATAAAAATCCCATTGAACCCTCCATTTCCACACTGCAAAACAACTCTTGATGGCTTGTTTTGTTTTCCAATTTCCTATGTAATGCAAAGTAAATGAGCCATCATTTTCATTTTCAGATGTTTCTGTAATGATAATTACAACTCATAAATCAAGTGTCAAATACACATGTAAAGGAAATAAGCAAAAGAAATTATAACCACTATATTTTCATATTATAAAACCATCATTTTTACAGTAATTTCTAAGTAAAACAAACGATGTAGCAAAATCATCATTGTAGTCAAATATTGACAACTACACAATTAGCAAAGTAATCATTATCCATTTCCAACCATTTACAATTATAATTGGAAAACCAAACATTCTCTTAAAATCTCAAAGTAACATAGCTTGTTTAGCTATTCAATCTGCTTAATTTTAGGGTAGTTTCTGTTAGTGCACTTTTCCATGGCATACTAGTGCACCTTGTTTGTCAATCACTTACGTCAGTGAGTCTAGTGTCGGTTGAGCCCATTGAAGACGAAGACCGAAGACTCAAGACCGACCGACTGCATCAAGGAAGGAGAATCAAGTAAAACATGATGCCTTGGTGCCTTAACCTTGACCTAAACCCAACCCCTCTTTCTCTTTGATGACCTTGTCCATGGTAGGATACCCCTTGTCATCATAGAGTGGCCCTAGGTGTCCCAGAAGCATCACCCAACATGGCCAATTCATGAGGGTTGAGAGAAGATCAGGTCAGCAAACTGCTGAGCTGAACCAGGCTGGTCAGACCGGTCAAGACTGGTCAGCCAGACCTATTAGCACTTGCTGTGATGTATGGCGCTGGGCAGCCGACCAGTCAAGACCGGTCGGGCAGCAGTTTACATCTGTCCAGCAGCCTTGCTGCGTGTTTCAACAGGTAGCCGACCGGTCCGGCCTTCTCATCTTGGATGTTCAGCAAGCATTGCCGACCGGTCTTGACCAATCGGCCTGGAGACATTAGGATGGCCAGCAAACACAGCCGACCGGTCAAGACCGGTCGGCCTGCATTATCCATGCACTCCAGCAAGGGGATCCGACCGGTCGGGACAGGTCGGCCAAAGCTGTTTTCTGCCCGTTTTATGACCGTTGGAGCTCTCCTTTCTTACATATAGAGCTCGGTTTTTTGGCATTGTGAGGGGGATTTTTTGAGGAGTGAAGCCACCATTATAGGAGACTATTTGAGGCTCATTTCCAACCTATGCAAGGCATCTTCCTTGTGCTTTAACACAAAATTAGAGCATTCCAAGCTCATGAAGAAGATGACCTTCATCCCCTCTTGATCTCTAGAGTTTGGAAGCTTCTTGATTGGCAAATCCTTGTCCAAAACTCTAAGATGAGATTGTTGTAGGAAAGAGACTCTAGGCAACTCATTCCCATTAGTTGTAGAGCTCTCAAACCTATCCTCCTAGCACCTTGGGCATCTCAAAGGCATCGTATGCAAGGTGTTTGATCAAGTGTGGCTGAGGCATTGGCGACGCAACGGCAACACGATCGTGGGAGCAAGGGAAGCTGAGTGAAGCACGGGAGAGCAGAGATCAAGCAACCCAAACCGGCGCTTAACAAGGGGCTCATCCGACAAGTAGGTTGTCTTTATTGAGAGTCCATTTAGAGTTTGTTTGTCAAGCTCGATCTAGGGACGTTAGCCGTTCCTTGGCCCGTTTGCTGGGCCTAAACTAAGTCTCCAAGGGGGAGCCTCCGACACGGGAGTAAGCGTGCGTTGGGTTGAGAGTTAGCCTATGTCTAAAACTCCGGTTATGGTTGAGAGGTGAACCGGTAAAACCTCTATGTAAAGGTTGAGAGGTGAACCTCATTTAAAACCTCCGATAGTGAATGCCGGTGTGCTCAAAGGGGTTGAGTACTTGAACCGGGAGTGGAGTAGACAAGTAGTCAAACCACTATACATCCTTGTGTTTGTGATTGTTCTTGAGCACATTTATATCTTAGCATTGCTAGTTCAATTGTTTAATTGTGAATGCTTGATAGGAATGTATGCTAGGCACTTTTTAGACTCATCCGCACACAAGATGTACCTTCACTAGTTGTGTAGACTTGAGCTCATTGATCCACTCTCATAAGTCTACACAAGATGCATAGGTTAGAAGCTTGATTAGTTGAATCATTTATTTACCTATACATGCTTAGACTAGGATTGTTTATTGCTTAACCTTTTGCTAGTCTTGTGATTGGACCCACTTAGGCTTGGAAGCCGAAGTGTTCTTGCTTATTTAGCGTAATTTGTTGAATTGTGTAAGTTGGCGAATTTTTTTTCTCAAAAGGTCTTAATCACCACCCCTAGGTCCTTAGACATATCTCCAAGTATCTCCATAAGCGGTAAAACCGCAATTTCAGTTTCCTCACCTCCGTGGGTCACACCCCATGAATAAGTTGAGTGAAGTATGCATATGGTTGACCCTATGCACAATATATGACATAGTGGTAGGAAAAAGTTGTTGTATCATAATTTATGGTAGAGCTGGTACATTTGATAATTGAATTGCAATTTGCTCGAGAAAAAAAATAAAGAAAGCACTAATTTCTTCGAAAGTCAATAAAGTTAGTAGTTAGTAGCTAAAGTGACATGGCTTGTTTAGAGTAGCCAAAGTAACATAGCTTGTAAATGGTTTTTTTTACAGTAATTTCTAAGTAAAACAAACAATGTAGCAAAATCATCATTGTAGTCAAACATTGACAACTACACAATTAGCAAAGTAATCATTATCCATTTCCAATCATTTACAATTATAATTGGAAAACCAAACATTCTCTTAAAATCTCAAAGTAACATAGCTTGTTTAGCTATTCAATCTGCTTAATTTTAAGGTAGTTTCCTCACCTCCGTGGGTCACACCCCATGAATAAGTTGAGTGAAGTATGCATATGGTTGACCCTATGCACAATATATGACATAGTGGTAGGAAAAAGTTGTTGTATCATAATTTATGGTAGAGCTGGTACATTTGATAATTGAACTGCAATTTGCTCGAGAAAAAAAAATAAAGAAAAAAAGGAAAAGGAAGGATGAAATTGGGAATGTGGAAAAACGGTGGAAAATTTCGATTAGGGCTACCTACTACCAACCAGGGGATGGTCTACCCGTAACCAAAGCCGGAAATGGGACGTAGTGTGAAAGTCGTCGGAAGGACGGTAAGGCAAATTCCTGTCATTGGCTTGATGTGGCTCTATGTACCTTGAGTTCTATAGTCTAGTTGATCTATGAAGAAGATAAACCTAGAAACTCGTGAAATGAATTTTCACTACCCACACTAGGTTGAATTTGTTCAAGTTCTTCTATTTATCAACCAATCAGCGGGAATTTCATATGAATGCTTATTATGTTTTGAGGATTTACGGTTCCAACCTTTGACGCTTAATCTTTCTGAATCTTACACTTATGAACCTTGGAATGTATAGAAGGATGGTTTCTGAAAGAGAGTTGAGCTTTGAAGAATGAGATTAGTTTCACGCATGTTTTGCTCAGGACTAGCAAAATGCTGGTTGGGGGGGTGTGTTGAGCTCTTAATTATGCATATTCTAACCCCAATTCATCACTCATTGTGCAAGGTTTGTATGGTTTGTAGGCTAATCCAATGCATGTTTTGTGACTACAGGACTGAGAGGGAATTCCACTCAATTGAAGACAAAAAGGGTTCACTTGGGATCATTCTGATGAAGAACGTTTGAGGACCAAAGAAGAAAAGAAAGAAAGAAGTAAAGAAGAAAAGAAAGCAGAAGAAAGAAATGATGAAAACAAGAAGAAAAGAGAGCTGACCGGTCGTGACCAGTCGGCCAAGGAAGCCAGACCGGTCAGTGACCGGTCAGCCATGCGTGTTTGGAGGTACTGAGGACGTCCGACCGGTCATGACCGGTCGGATAGGATTGCTGGAACGTCAATGAACAAGGCCGACCGGTCATGACCGGTCGGCCATGGCTGCTGTAACATAAGAAGAAACGTCCGACCGGTCTTGACCGGTCGGACATCATTGCTGGACTGAAGATAAATAGGCCCGACCGGTCTTGACCGGTCGGGCATGCTTGCTGGAGTGATTGTTTATTGAGGCCGACCGGTCATGACCGGTCGGCTGTGCGAAAGAAGTTAGAAATTTCTAATTTCATCCCGATTTTCTCTGCGCTGCGTAAGTGTTACACAAGTTCTCGATTCTTCCGAAGTTGTGGAGCTTCCAGACTATAAAAGGACACCTAGGGATCGTTCCTAGGGCATCCTAGAAGGGTTCAAGCGAGGTTGGAGACTGTGGAAGTGGAGATTGGAGTTTCACAACTCCTTTTGGTTTGCTTTGCTATTTTCATGCTTTTTGTAGTTGTTTCATGTTTCCTTGGATCATGAGCAGCTAAACCTCTTAGCTAGGGCTAAGAGGTGAAGCTTGTAGTGAATCCAAGATGTTTTAATTCGTAGTTAAGTGGTTTAAGTGTGGAATTCATGATTATGAACTAAGGTTTGAAGTTTATACAAGTTTTTAAGTAATTTTTCTTAGTCTTGTGATGACTCATGGATGTTTGGATGAATTACTTAGCTTCTTAATTCGTTTGCAACGGTCTAGACCTGTATGATCTGAGGAATCGGAGTGCGCTCTAGTACTAAGCTCTTCATAAAGGGACTTCATGCCAAAGTTCTATTTTTGTTGATTTTCTGGAATATTTAATGACTGTGCATGTGATTTGAATCCAGTTCAAATCCTGATCTAGTCTTGTCTTGTGAGAGGACTTGAGGATGGTTATGATTGAGAACTGGACTTATAGGAAAGGGGAATGACCTATGCAATTGAGCATGCTCAGCTCGGCCTACATTGAGTGAATCTTATGCATAGAACTTACATATTACAGAATGTTTGGTTTAACAGCTCTATCGTCCGACTAGATAGACAGGAATGTCGATTCTAGTTGAGAGAATAAGAAACCACAGCGGATTGAACATCAAGGATTGCTACAAGTGGATCCTCTAAACCCCTAGTGCCTTCTTATAATTAATTACTTTCGATTTAATTCAGCTTTTGTTACTCACATCAACTTCATACAACAATCTGATTAGTAGACTTAAATAGACACTTGTGGATGAATTTGTGAGATCCTACATAGTCCCTGTGGATCGACCTCGGTCTTACCAAGTTTATTACTATATCGCAACCCTACACTTGGGGAAGCGAACAAGTTTTTGGCGCCGTTACCGGGGACCTTGACAGTTTTCACAAATTTCTGAAATTAGTATCTATTTAGGATTTTTTTTTTTTTTAGATTTTTAGACTAACTTAATTTGTTTATTTGATTTTTCTTTTCAGGGATTTCTAGGAAGCTGAAGAAGATTCAAGGATTTCAAGTGCGAATCAGGTTCTATCCTTCTAAAACCTTACTCTTCTCCTTCTCCTATTCATTCCTATTCATCTCTTGTAGAGTGGGTGGAGATTCCTTTTGGATCTCTAAAAGGTCGGCCTTTTTGCCACCTGGATTCCTATTGGTCGGCTCAGCCGCCTTGGATCACCTTGCGCTCAGAGATTTCTTTTCTCATCTATACTCCTCTTTTTCCTTTTTCTGCACTTTTTCTCAAAAGATTCAAAGAGTGGGTGGGGAGTTCTCTGAACCCCTATTGACCAAGAGAAATCGATCTCTATCCTTGCTTCTGGCCTAGCCATTGCAAGACACCTTATGCTTCAGTCTTAGAGAAGAGTAAAGAAAAGGGAGGAAGAATTCTTCTTTCTTTTTGTTTCTTATTTTTGGTTTTGCATGCCACATTGGGCTCGGGATTCCAATAACCGACTCATAAGTGAAGGGGGGGTAGTAGAAGGAATTGATAGAGAGCCACGTGCTAGGAGACAGCTAGATTCTCCAATTTTATTTGAAAATATGGCTGCAAATCAACCTAACCCGATCCAAAATCAAACTGAAACAGGGGAGAATGTGGTTGAGGATGTTCCCCGACCAAGGACTTTACGTGATTTCTTGCAACCTGCAAGAACAAGCACTCCCTCATGCATAATTTTTCCACAAAATGCAGGGAATGTGGATTTGAAACCGGGAGTGATCAATCTTCTCCCTAAATTCCATGGTTTAGACAGTGAAAGTGCCTATCAACACCTTAGGGAGTTTGATGAGGTAATCACCACCATACACTTTGCAGATGTGACTGAAGATGTAGTAAGACTTAAATTCTTCCCTTTCACTCTTAAGGATAAAGCCAAGGGTTGGCTTTATGCATTGAGGCCAAGATCAATTGGTTCATGGACTGATATGCACAGAGAATTTATTAAAAAATTCTTCCCTACTCATAAAACGAACATGCTTAAGCGCCTTATCATGAACTTTGCCCAAAAGGAAGATGAAACTTTTTCCCAATGTTGGGAGAGGTTTAAGGACCTATTAAACGCATGCCCACATCATGGCTATGAAATTTGGCGGATTATAAGTTTTTTCTATGAATGACTGACTTCATCCATGCGCCAATTTGTAGAAATGATGTGTAATGGAGAGTTCATGAATAAGGAAGCTGATGAAGCATGGGATTATTTGGAAGAATTGGCTGAGAGTGCACGGTCTTGGGACACATCTAAACCAACAAGTTCCAAGACTGGCCAACAAAAGGAAAAGGGAGGAATGTATGTCTTATCAGAAGAAGATAGCATAAGTGCACGGTTGGCTAGCCTCACAAGAAAGGTTGAAGCCATGGAATTAAGGAAAGGAGAAACAATCAACTCCACTGACGTTGAAACTGTTTGTGGAATTTGTGCTGGAAATCAACATGCTACACCAGATTGTCCCACAATTTCAGCAGTCCAAGGCATCTTACAAGAACAAACAAATGCCATAAACAGTTATCAACAGCAATATGGTGCTCCAAACTCAAACACGTTTAATCCTAATTGGAAGAACCATCCCAACTTCAGTTGGAGGAATGAACCCACTGCAAATGCAAACAACACTCCAAAAGTATCACTAGAAGAGATGTTGGGTGCACTCGTATCGGTCCAGAATGAGTATAACAAGACAAATTCTCTAAAAATAGATGGGTTCATGCAAGAGCAATTGAAATTCAATCAAAATTCAACCCAAGCCATTAATGAATTGAAAACATCTCTGGCTAGAGTTGAAGCTCACCTTAGTGGTAGAGAGAAGGGCACACTTCCTGCTCAACCTTTTCCTAACCCAAGGACCCAGTATGAGATACAAGATGCAAGCTCATCCTCCCACCATACGGAACATGTTCAAGCTATCACCACTTTGAGAAGTGGGAAAGAAATTGACAAATCTAATCCGGTGAAGGCTCCAAAGCCTAAGGATCCGAAAATTCTCAAAGAGGATGATAACTCAAACAATACTCCACAAGAGAAAGAACCGGAGAGACAATACAAGCCGGTTGCTCCATTTCCACAAAGGTTGATTTCACCTAAACCTTTAGATAAAAATCTGGAGATTCTGGAAGTTTTCAAGCAGGTGAAGATCAACATCCCGCTGTTGGATGCAATAAAACAAATACCATCTTATGCCAAATTTCTAAAGGAATTGTGTACAGTCAAAAGGAAACATAACGTTCACAACAAAGTTCTTTTGGCTGAGAATTTGAGCGCCATCATCAAACAAGAGGTGCCCCAAAAATATAAGGATCCAGGTAGTCCAACCATCTCATGCATCATAGGAGACTACAAGATTAAACAGGCTCTACTCGACTTGGGGGCAAGTGTGAATCTCATTCCATACTCGGTCTATGAACAACTTGGGTTAGGTGAATTGAAACCCACTAAAACCACACTCCAACTTGCTGATAGATCCATCCGGATACCGAGAGGAATGATAGAGGATGTTCTAGTCCAAGTTGATAAATTCTACTACCCAGTAGATTTTATTGTCTTGGACACACATCCCGTGATAGGCACCGGTACTCAAATTCCCGTCATACTTGGACGACCGTTTCTAGCTACCTCAAACGCCATTATCAATTGTAGAAATGGACTTGTACAAATGTCCTTTGGAAATATGACCCTTGAGCTTAACATATTTGAGTTATGCAAACAACCACGGGAAGTTGATGATGATGTCCACGAATTAAACATGATCGAATCATTCGTGGAGGATACAGTCCCCTTATCACTATTTTCCAACCCTTTGGAGGCATGTATGGCCCATTCTCATGAGACAAATGATTACACAATACAAGAGATGGATGCCATTCTAGAGATGATGCCAGTACTTGACAATAAAAGATGGAGGGCCCCAATTGAACCTTTGCCTGTAAATGAAAACAAGGCTCTCCCATCTAACATCAAGGCACCTACACTCGACCTAAAACCATTGCCAAGTGAGCTAAAATATGTTTATTTAGGTCGAGATGAGACATATCCAGTGGTGATTTCTTCCCACTTGGATGAGGAACAAGAGAGCAGGCTAATAGCCACTCTATTAGAGCACAAGAGCGCCATTGGATGGTCAATTGCGGATCTCAAAGGCATAGACCCACTGATTTGTACTCACCGCATACACCTTGAGGAAAATGCGAAGACATCCCGGCAACCACAAAGACGACTAAATCCAAACATGAAGGATGTGGTTAAGGCCGAGGTGGTGAAACTATTGGATGTAGGTATCATTTACCCAATATCTGATAGCCAATGGGTGAGCCCAACTCAAGTGGTGCCTAAGAAATCCGGAATAACCATCGTAGCCAATGCCAATAATGAACTCGTACCAATTAGAGTCACTACCGGTTGGAGAATGTGCATTGACTACAGGAAGCTAAACACTGTCACGAGGAAAGACCACTTCCCCCTACCGTTTGTTGATCAGATTTTAGAACGGTTTGCGGGTCATTCCCACTTTTGCTTCCTTGATGGCTATTCAGGGTACAACCAAATAGAAATTGCCCGTGAAGACCAAGAAAAGACTACATTCACATGTCCATTCGACACTTTCGCCTATCGACGGATGCCGTTTGGACTATGTAATGCCCCTGCCACCTTTCAGCGTTGTATGATGAGCATCTTTTCTGACATGGTGGGGACCATTCTCGAAGTCTTCATCGATGATTTTTCCGTATTCGGTTGTAGCTTTGATGAGTGCCTTGAGCACTTGAAATCTGTGCTAAAAAGATGTGAAGAGAAGAACCTTGTGCTCAATTGGGAAAAGTGTCACTTCATGGTTCAAAAGGAAATTGTACTTGGTCACATCGTTTCACAAAATGGAATTGAGGTGGACAAGGCGAAAATTGATCTTATCTCTAACCTTCCACCACCCAAAAGCATACGAGATATACGATCCTTTTTAGGACACGCAGGATTTTACAGAAGGTTCATAAAGGATTTCAGTTCAATCTCTCGTCCTTTATGTAACCTACTTCAAAAGGAAAATTCATTCGAGTGGAATGAAGAATGTCAAAAGGCCTTTACCACCCTTAAAGATATGTTGACATGTGCCCCAATAATGCAACCACCTGATTGGAGCCTTCCTTTTGAGATTATGTGCGATGCTAGCGACTATGCTATTGGGGCCGTGTTAGGCCAAAGAAAAGATAAAAAGCCATGTGTCATCTACTATGCAAGTAGAACCCTAAACTCAGCCCAGGCAAACTACACCACTACTGAAAAGGAACTTTTAGCTGTAGTTTTTGCCTTAGAGAAGTTTAGATCCTACTTGATTGGATCCAAGATCATTGTATTCACTAACCATGCCGCGCTTAAGTATCTTCTCTCTAAAAAGGATGTTAAACCACGGTTGTTAAGATGGATCCTTCTACTCCAGGAATTCGACATAGAAATACGTGATAAGAAAGGAGTAAGAATGTAGTAGCTGACCACCTCTCTCGACTTGTCCTCACTGATTCCCCTAAAACGACTGCAATCAATGACATGTTCCCTGATGAACAACTCTTTGCTGTTTCCCAATTACCATGGTATGCGGACATTGCTAACTATCTTGCTATAGGTACAATTCCTACATATTGGAAAAAGCAAGATAAGTATAGATTCTTCTCGGAGGTGCGGAAATTCCTATGGGACGACCCATACTTATTCAAGTATTGTCCCGATCAAATCATAAGGAGATGTGTCCCAGATGATGAGCAACAAAGCATCATCTCCTTCTGTCATTCTCAAGCATGTGGTGACCATTTTTTGGCTAAAAAGACCACAGCGAAAATTCTGCAATGTGGGTTTTATTGGCCCACTATGTTCAAAGACACACATGAGTTTTGCAAAGCATGTGAACCTTGTCAGAAATTAGGGAGAATCTCCCGTAGAAACATGATGCCACTCAATCCCATCTTAATTATCGAAATTTTTTATTGTTGGGGCATCGATTTCATGGGCCCATTCCCATCTTCTTTTGGAAACCTATACATCTTGCTTGCCGTCGACTATGTTTCCAAATGGGTCGAGGCTATCCCTTGTCGGAATAATGACCATAAAACGGTCATTAGATTTTTAAAAGAAAATATTCTTTCCCGGTTTGGAACGCCTCGAGTCATCATAAGTGATGGAGGGTCTCACTTTTGCAATCGCCCTTTTGAAGCCCTACTGAAGAAATATGGCGTAACACACAAAGTGAGCACTCCCTATCACCCACAAACTAGTGGACAAGCTGAAATATCCAATAGGGAAATTAAACACATTTTAGAGAAAACGGTGAACCCCGATCGCAAGGATTGGTCACTTCGGCTTACCGATGCGCTTTGGGCTTACCGTACAGCTTTCAAAACTCCTATTGGAATGTCCCCCTATAGACTTGTCTATGGGAAGGCATGTCACTTGCCTGTGGAGTTGGAACATAAGGCATATTGGGCTATTAAGAAGATGAATTTCAATTCTGACAAGGCAAGCTCGCTACGCAAACTACAATTGAATGAACTTGCAGAAATCCGGAATGAAGCTTATGAGAATGCGAGAATTTACAAGGACAAGACGAAGATATTCCATGATAAGAATATTCTTCGCAAGACATTCACGATAAATCAAAAAGTTCTCATGTATAATTCTCGCTTACATCTATTTCCGAGAAAATTGCGATCTCGATGGACCGGTCCCTACATTGTGCAAACTGTCTATCCATATGGGACTGTCGAGCCGTTGAATCCAAGGAACGGCAACATTTTTAAAGCAAATGGGCAGCGATTAAAGCCGTTCTTTGAGAAATTCCCTTCAGAAGGTATGTCCATACCTCTGAATGATCCTGTGTATCAGGACGATTGATCTCCTAGTCTGATGGAGGTATAGAGTAGTTAGGATTAGGATTTTGCTGCTTTTATTTTCGTCTTCATAGGTTTGGTAGAAGGAGGAAGATTTCCACTTTTCACTCTCTCAGGTACTATCATTCCTCACTACCTTTTCTTTTCAAATTGCTCTCATGTTTTGCTCATTGCGCATCTTTTACATTGAGGACAATGCAAGATTTGGTTGGGGGGTGTAGGATCGCTTGGATGAATCCAGCGTTTTGCAACATTTCAAGCAATTATGTGGAAAGTTTTCGATTTGTCAAACATTCGAAACTCTTTTGGAAAACACCGGTTCTATGCATTCAAGTTGATATGAGCATAAGAGGAAGAGATATGCAGTGTATGGGGCTGGATGTCTGGAATTCCTCATAGCATAATGGTTTTTATTTGTGAACTCCCCTATTTTTGTGATTGATAGAAAACCTGAACACTTTTACACCTAGTTCACATTACACGATTTTCATGAGTTGAAGGGATTATATGATTTATGGATTAGCTAGACTTTGAATTAAGGTATTGAGAAATCTGGCCGGGGTACTTTGTCCATCCTTGTCCATGGGAAAATAATGAAAGATATGGATTTTTAAAAATCCTATCTAATTTAAAAAGAAAAAAAAAGGAAAAGGAAGGATGAAATTGGGAATGTGGAAAAACGGTGGAAAATTTCGATTAGGGCTACCTACTACCAACCAGGGGATGGTCTACCCGTAACCAAAGCCGGAAATGGGACGTAGTGTGAAAGTCGTCGGAAGGACGGTAAGGCAAATTCCTGTCATTGGCTTGATGTGGCTCTATGTACCTTGAGTTCTATAGTCTAGTTGATCTATGAAGAAGATAAACCTAGAAACTCGTGAAATGAATTTTCACTACCCACACTAGGTTGAATTTGTTCAAGTTCTTCTATTTATCAACCAATCAGCGGGAATTTCATATGAATGCTTATTATGTTTTGAGGATTTACGGTTCCAACCTTTGACGCTTAATCTTTCTGAATCTTACACTTATGAACCTTGGAATGTATAGAAGGATGGTTTCTGAAAGAGAGTTGAGCTTTGAAGAATGAGATTAGTTTCACGCATGTTTTGCTCAGGACTAGCAAAATGCTGGTTGGGGGGTGTGTTGAGCTCTTAATTATGCATATTCTAACCCCAATTCATCACTCATTGTGCAAGGTTTGTATGGTTTGTAGGCTAATCCAATGCATGTTTTGTGACTACAGGACTGAGAGGGAATTCCACTCAATTGAAGACAAAAAGGGTTCACTTGGGATCATTCTGATGAAGAACGTTTGAGGACCAAAGAAGAAAAGAAAGAAAGAAGTAAAGAAGAAAAGAAAGCAGAAGAAAGAAATGATGAAAACAAGAAGAAAAGAGAGCTGACCGGTCGTGACCGGTCGGCCAAGGAAGCCAGACCGGTCAGTGACCGGTCAGCCATGCGTGTTTGGAGGTACTGAGGACGTCCGACCGGTCATGACCGGTCGGATAGGATTGCTGGAACGTCAATGAACAAGGCCGACCGGTCATGACCGGTCGGCCATGGCTGCTGTAACATAAGAAGAAACGTCCGACCGGTCTTGACCGGTCGGACATCATTGCTGGACTGAAGATAAATAGGCCCGACCGGTCTTGACCGGTCGGGCATGCTTGCTGGAGTGATTGTTTATTGAGGCCGACCGGTCATGACCGGTCGGCTGTGCGAAAGAAGTTAGAAATTTCTAATTTCATCCCGATTTTCTCTGCGCTGCGTAAGTGTTACACAAGTTCTCGATTCTTCCGAAGTTGTGGAGCTTCCAGACTATAAAAGGACACCTAGGGATCGTTCCTAGGGCATCCTAGAAGGGTTCAAGCGAGGTTGGAGACTGTGGAAGTGGAGATTGGAGTTTCACAACTCCTTTTGGTTTGCTTTGCTATTTTCATGCTTTTTGTAGTTGTTTCATGTTTCCTTGGATCATGAGCAGCTAAACCTCTTAGCTAGGGCTAAGAGGTGAAGCTTGTAGTGAATCCAAGATGTTTTAATTCGTAGTTAAGTGGTTTAAGTGTGGAATTCATGATTATGAACTAAGGTTTGAAGTTTATACAAGTTTTTAAGTAATTTTTCTTAGTCTTGTGATGACTCATGGATGTTTGGATGAATTACTTAGCTTCTTAATTCGTTTGCAACGGTCTAGACCTGTATGATCTGAGGAATCGGAGTGCGCTCTAGTACTAAGCTCTTCATAAAGGGACTTCATGCCAAAGTTCTATTTTTGTTGATTTTCTGGAATATTTAATGACTGTGCATGTGATTTGAATCCAGTTCAAATCCTGATCTAGTCTTGTCTTGTGAGAGGACTTGAGGATGGTTATGATTGAGAACTGGACTTATAGGAAAGGGGAATGACCTATGCAATTGAGCATGCTCAGCTCGGCCTACATTGAGTGAATCTTATGCATAGAACTTACATATTACAGAATGTTTGGTTTAACAGCTCTATCGTCCGACTAGATAGACAGGAATGTCGATTCTAGTTGAGAGAATAAGAAACCACAGCGGATTGAACATCAAGGATTGCTACAAGTGGATCCTCTGAACCCCTAGTGCCTTCTTATAATTAATTACTTTCGATTTAATTCAGCTTTTGTTACTCACATCAACTTCATACAACAATCTGATTAGTAGACTTAAATAGACACTTGTGGATGAATTTGTGAGATCCTACATAGTCCCTGTGGATCGACCTCGGTCTTACCGAGTTTATTACTATATCGCAACCCTACACTTGGGGAAGCGAACAACAACCTAGTCTAAAGCATGCATAGGTAATCAAAAGATTTAACTAATCAAGCTCTTAACCTATGCAACCTATGTAGACTTATGAGAATGGATCAATGAGTTCAAGTCTACACAACTAGTGAAAGTACATCTTGTGTGTGGATGTGCCTAATTAGTGCCTAGCATACATTCCTATCAAGCATTCATAATTAGACAATTAAACTAACAATGCTAAGATATTAATGTGCTCAATTCAATCACAAACACAAGCATGTATAGTGGTTCGACTTTGGGTCTACTCCACTCCCGGTTCAAGTACTCAACTCCTTTGAGCACACCGGCATTCACTATCGGAGGTTTTAAATGAGGTTCACCTCTCAACCTTTACATAGAGGTTTTACCGATTCACCTCTCAACCATGACCGGAGTTTTGGACAAAGGGCTAACTCTCAACCCAAACGGAGTTTTAGACATAGGCTAACTCTCAACCCGACTCACGTTCACTCCCGTGACGGAGGCTCCCCCTTGGAGACTTAGTTTAGACCCGACAAACGGGCTAAGGAACGGCTAACATCCCTAGATTGAGTTTGACAAACAAACTCTAAATGGACTCTCAATAAAGACAACCTTACTTGTCGGATGAGCCCATTATTTAGCATTGGTTCGGGTTGCTTAATCTTCGCTCTCCCGTGCTTCAATCAGCTTTCCTTGCTCCCATGATCTTGTTGCCGTTGCGTCGCCAATGCCTCAGCCACACTTGATCAAACACCTTGCATGTGATGCCTTTGAGATGCCCAAGGTGCTAGGAGGGTAAGTTTGAGAACTCTACAACTAATGGGTATGGGTTGTCTAGAGGTTCTCTCCTACAACGATCTCATCTTAGAGTTTTGGACAAGGATTTACCAATCAAGAAGGTTCCAAACTCTAGAGATCAAGAGGGGATGAATGTCATCTTCTTCATGAGCTTGTAATGCTCTAATCTTGTGTTAAAGCACAAGGAAGATGCCTTGCATAGGTTGGAAATGAGCCTCAAATGGTCTCCAACAATGGTGGCTTCACTCCTCTCAAAATCCCTCTTCTTGCCCCTCAAAACAAGCCAAGCCCATTTATAAAAAAAAGGTGCAACGGATACAAAACGGGCAGAAAACGGCTTGTGCCGACTGGTCGCATGACCGGTCGGCCAGGGGCCACGACCGGTCGGCTATAGGCCAGAGCAAAGACAGAAACTTGCTGTCTTAAGTAGAATGCTCTGCAAGACCGGTCAAGACCGGTCGGCCAGGGGTCCACGACCGGTTGTCCAAGGTCCACTACTGGTCGGCCCTATGGCCTGCACACACCAGTAGCTGCTGTCCACTCTGGACTGTCTGTCCGACCGGTCTTGACCGGTCGGCCAGGGGTCCACGACCGGTCGTGACCGGTCGGACAGGCCTAGGTTCAGCCTGGTTGTTCGCTAACCCATGCAATCTTCAACCCACTCACTTAGGCCAAGATTTAGGTGATGTTTTGGGATACCTAGGGCCAATCTATGATGACTAAAGGTTCCCTAATATGGTCAAGGTCATCAAAGAGGTTAAGGGGTTGGGTTTTAGTCAAGGTTAAGGCACATCAAGGTATCTCTTTTACCTGATTCTTCTTCCTTGATGCAGCGGGGCCATCTGAGTTTTCGGTCTTCGTCTTCATTGGGCTCAACAGACACTAGACTCACTGACGTAAGTGATTGACAAACAAGGTGCACTAATATACCACAGAAAAGTGTACTAACAGAGTGAAGTATGCATATGATTGACCCTATGCACAATATATGACATAGTGGTAGGAAAAAGTGGTTGTATCATAATTTATGGTAGAGTTGGTACATTTGATAATTGAATTGCAATTTGCTCGAGAAAAAAAATAAAGAAAGCACTAATTTCTTCGAAAGTCAATAAAGTTAGAAGTTAGTAGCCAAAGATTATTTTAACATTTCAACTAAGTATGGAAGATGCATGAATATTTCGTTTTTAGGCAAACTGGATTAGAATGAGGAATGCGAGATGCAGAGAATGATATTTATTTATAATTTGTATGGTTGTCAATGGCCAGGTCTTATAGTAGTTGTCTCGGGCTAACTAAGTTAAGGTCTTCTCAGGTATAGGTCTAGTTCTAAAAGAGCCAGCCTCGGGTTTGATTGTGTTCAAGTACCCATCAAGCGTTTTTGCATTTAGGTTTCAAGTTGAGTTTGGAACAAATAAGAACATTTTTTTAGTTATGCCTACCCAATAGATGGAATAGATTTCATACTCATGTGCCACGTTAACACTTACATGGCATATAAATGGAGCTCTTACCCTCATATGGCCTAGGAGGGAGCGGATTAGTGGGTGATAACCTAACCGCATTGGACCCACCTTGATGTATTTTTGTGTATATCCATGTTGTTCATCTATTTTTCAATCTTATTTTAGGATGCGATCCCAGGCCTTAAGAAGATCCAAATCTCAGGTGGACCACACTACTAGAAACAATGATGAATGATCATTAAAAATATTTTGTGGGTCACAAAAGTTTTGGATGAAGCTTATCTTTGTATTTTCCTTTCATCCTGGTCTTCTTGACATTGTCAACAGGTTGGATGGCAAATAAAAATCACAAATTACCTTACAATGGGCCCTTTGGAAATTTTTAATGGTGAGGTACTCCATCACCAAGGTTTTTTATGGCATGGTCCACCTGAGATTTGGATCCGTTTAATTTTTTAGACCACCTCCTAAAATGGCTGAAGAAACGGATGGACGGAATGGATATACAGCACATCATCAAGGTGGGCCCCACGGTAAGGGTAAGACCCACAAGGCGTTACCCGGCCTAGAGGCCTCATTTCTTTTGCTATAATAATTAAGAGAAGGTCTCAGTCCAATTAGTTGGACCACAATTTATATTCCCACCCAGCAAATAGCTCCTGACCTTGCATGTGTGACCAAAATCCAATCTGTCCAATAGGTTGGCCCCACCCTAAGGATTGCATTATAAGAAAATCAGCTACATCCATTCATTGGGTAGACCACACTTGTATTTTTCTATTTACCAATGGCTATATATTTTTTTCTACAGCATGGCCCACCTGATGAGTAGATAGAGATGATTTTTACAGTAGTTGATCTTCATAGTGGGGCCAACCTATTGGAAGGGTTAGATATTGCATTGACCTAAAAGGCTGGATGTCATTCGCTGGGTGGACCATAACTTTAGGTCCATTGATTGGACTTTTTAATTATTAATATGTATTAGATATAAATAATTCTACTAATAAAACCCGACTGGACCCGACCTCGACCCGACTGGACCCAAACCGACTTGACTTCAACCGGGTCCATCACATTGACCGAACCCGAACACCCAAACAGCTCATGGGTGCATTTAAGCCATCCATAATTATTGTACGATGGTGGCCCACTTGATGAATGGAACAGTCCATTTCGTAGAGCTGGGAAGCACTTTCAGCAATCCAGTTGAATGATCTTAACCATCCAACATATGGGTAGCACTATCTTGATGCCCTATACGAAAAATCAGATTGATCCACTGATCAGATGGGCCACAGTTTGCAAAACGAATTTGAAAACCTTGACTCAAAGTGTTCTAATATGGGGGACCATCTGCCACTGAAGGATTGACCATCCGCTGTGTGGCTAGATGAAAGCTTTCAGACCATTGGCTTGTGGGTCCCACCGATAAAGGATGGTGGGCCATGCTGAGTGTGTGTGTGAACGCAAAAATGCATATGGATTTGAAGCATGACCGTTCAAGTACTGACCCATCTGTTGGACTTGGACAAACGGATGGTGGAGGTGGTGTGAACACCGACCACCACATGCTTCAGAAAAATCTGCTGTTTGAAGGTTGGTGGGGACATTAAACAACATTAGAATGACCAAAATGCATCCAGACCGCACGTCATCGGATGGTAAAATATAGGGTATTCTGGTCCATTTCCATTCCTTCAGTTGCCCCTGGTCCACGCGAATCAGCCGCGTGATTTTACTCGGATCCGGGGGTATTTTGGTCTTTTTAATAAAGGGAAGAAAAGTTCAAGTCGCCGTTCAATGGGGGTATCCACTGGTGAGCTGTACGTGGTCCAATATCTAGACGGCCATGAAGTCGTCATCATCTCTTGCTTTTATTAGAGGGAGTTTTGCGTGCAACGGCCCTTTTGGTCTATTTGTGAGAAGAGAAAGAGCTTTCTTTTACGGATGACGTGAAACGCTCAAACATGAAACGCTCAAACATCAAGAGAAGTTCCTGCGATGGAACCTAGATGGGGCACACCGTGATGTTTGTGAGAAATCCACCTCATTTCATCTGCTTCGTGAGCTCGTTTTAGGACATGAGGACAAAAATGAGCCGGATTCAAGGCTCAAGTAGGCCGCAAATGATGGGTAGGGAAATTTCTACCCTTGAAAACTCCCTAACGTCTACAGTGATGTTTGTATGCTATCCATGTCATTCATAACGTCATTCCAACTGGGATGAACGGAAAACACATATTAGCCTGATTCAAAACTTCTGTGGCCATGAATATT
>PVNU02001938.1:0-68834 GCA_003013855.2 Liriodendron chinense | reverse complement strand
CTCCATTGTGGATTAGATTGTTCTTGAACTGAAGCTGCCCCTTGCAAAATGACAGGTTCATATGTGGGCTCGATGTATGACTGTGCTCCTTCTAGAATGATCGGCTCCTAACATGAATGACTGTAAGGTGCCTCTTGGACGACTGGTGCATCATATGAAGGTGTTCCCTCGAGTACTATCAGCTTGAAGACTGAAGGAAGAAAGGGCTTTGCCCCTTGTAAGATTGGAGGAGAATTTGTTGGCCCATAAGTGTAGGCATGAATGGATTGGATAGGGGAGAAGAAGCGATCGAGATGTTCTCCCTCTTCTATGCTATTGACGGCAGGGCTGGGAGACGAATTGGGGTCTGTTGGATGCTGAGGTAGAGGATTCTGAAGGATATTAGTAGGAGCAGCTGGAGGAGTTCCAAGGACCAAGATGACGATCTTGTGGTCGTTAATCAGATTTTGTATGGCATTCTTCAAAGTCATGCATCGATCAGTGGTGTGGCCACGCCCTTGATGGTAGGCACAATATTCATTTTCTTGGTAGTTCGGAGGCAGAGGATTTGGAGGAGGCATGGGTGCCATTGGAGTGAGTAACTGCTTTTGTACCAGCATAGTCATGACTTGACTGAGTGGCTGAGTGAGAGGAGTGAATTTCCTGAACTCCTTGTAATTCTGCCTGTTCTAATATGAGTATTGGCCGTTCCCTCTGAATTGCTGCTGTTGTCGAGGTGGTTGTGGTTGAGGATTTGGTTGGGGCGGGGGCGACTATGGTTGGTATCTCTGAGGTTGATGCTGAGTCTGATTTTGCTGATATGGTTGATGTCCCTGCAGGAGAGCATATTGGTTGCCCTGAGCAGTGGCGATGATGTTTTGACCTCTGTCGGGCGAGGAGGTGAACTGCTGCTGTTTCCATTCTCGTATTCAATAGTTCTTCCTTCCACTCTGTTCTGTTTGACTGGAGTGGCCTGATAAGGCCATGGGGAGATTGTCCCTGCACGGATTCCAGCTTCGACTTGCTCTCCAGCACTGATCAACTGAAAGAAATTTGCATATGGATGTGAGATGAGATATCCAGATATGCCAGGATATGTTGAATGAACAATCATAAAGATTTGTTCTGACAACATTTCATCACTCCTTTGCTTGAGAGCTGCGAGGTCCGCTCTCCTGGGTGCCATGTTAAGATTGCTGAATTTGCTTTGATGATTGAATTGGATTCTAATGAACTTGTGCTTAAAATGACTGTAATTGAGCTGCAGACTGAATTGAAGGTTGTAGTAGAATTTTGCTGGAAATTAACTGGAGACTACTGAAATTGAAGATGAAAATTAACTGGAGTTTTCTGAATTGAAGATTGCTGAAAATTAACTGAAATCCCATTGGCGAGGATGTGCTGGAATTGAAAAGTGCTCCTGTTTGTAGGAGGCTGAGATGTTGGGAAGTGACCCCTTATTGGGTATTCGCCACTGTCCGCTGATTGATGTGGGCTTGACACTACCCCATTGTGGGTATTCGCCAGTGTTATCCCTGCTGCTGGAAATTGAATTGAAATCCCATCGGTGGGGATGTGTTAGAATTGAGCAAAGGTCCCATCGGCAGGGACATGTTGAGAAAGAAAAGGGGTCCCATCGGCGGGGATGTGCTGGAATCTACTGAGATTGTTGCTTGTAAGATTGACTAGAAGTTGACTGGAAGTCCTGCGACAGGAAGGCTCTAAGACGGTCTTGTCGTTGCATAAAGGTATTGAGAAGGATGCCCCCTAACAGAGGGCTGAGATGGCTGTTATCGGTAGTTTTGGGCAGACTCCGATGGTTGTGCTTGATTTGAACTGGAGGCCGGAAGGGCCTAGCATGGCTATTGAGATTGGTGAACTGGGCCAACTTGATTGTTGGTTGCTGCGGTAGCTTGTGCTTGCATGAATTGCAAGAACATTTCTTGCATTGTTCTCATTCCCTGTGCCAATTCCTACATGATTGACCTATTCTCAATCGGTTGTTGCGCTGGAGGTTGTGCTTCAGCCATGTCGAAGGCAGGGAAGAGGTGACCTTCCTCTTCGTGGTCGGACATGGTTTGCTGAGCTCGGGTGCAGATTATGCTGCGGAAGGGAAGTTGTTTCCGAAGACGTTGAGCCTGAGGAGGCGCAATAATGAGGAATATGCTCTACTCTTTTTTGGGTTTTAGGATTTCTTTTTTTTTTTTTTTGGGTTTATAGATGAAATGATATGCAGATGAGATTGTATGAGGATTATTGACTTTCAAGTACAGGAAGGATTCCGCTTTTCAAGTTGGATCATGACTAGTGGGACTAGCATATCCCTAGCAGAGTCACCATTCTGTGGACACTTGCCTTTCCATGCTCCCGGCCCTCCCTTTCGAAAAGGGGTATACGCGAATCGCCGTTGTGCCACTGGCTCGCCTCTTTCTCGAGAGCTTTTTCGATTGTTGTGTTATGAGATATGTTTAGATGAGTTTGTATAAGACCAGAGTCGCTACTAGCCAGTTACTTTAAATCTACAGTCGGATAGACCCCGTAGAAACGTTAGAGAAGGGAATCCGAAGATTCCTTCCTCTAAAATAACTCCTTTTAATCTACAGTCAGAGATTCGAGGTAAGGGATCACGATTACAGGGTGGGAAGGTGTTAGGCACCCACTCTATCCATACCAAGGTACGGTCTTTACTTCACATAATCGAACTAATACTTGAAAGTCTGATTTAATCCTCATACATTCTCATAAATGGTATGATGCATGAATTTGGGTCTGATTAGTAAGAGTTTCTAATGGGCAAGTTTCTATTAACAGGCAAGCCCAAAGCATACGCTCGAACTGACAGGTGCTTTATGTGAGATGCATGCTGTGTGTTTGATCAGTTAAAGTTTCTGATGAATGAATTCTGGGCAAACCGGCAGACTTTAGAGCATACGATAAGACCTGATCAAGTGCTTGTGGTGGAATGATAAGCAAGGGGGTTAGAAGAATAGTAAATGTTGCACTTATGTTAGATGCGAATGAGATGATGTCGATATAAGAGTAATTAGATGGACGGAGGTGTCGCAAGGGTTGGCTTCGAGTAGCTAAATCAGGACTTAGGTAGCTTGGGAGACTTGGACTAGGGTTAGGCTGGGCTGGACCAGGGCTAGACTCTTCTCACTCTGGCTCTCCTTGGTGGAGGAATGGGCTAAAGGGATGGAGATGGACTTGGAACTCTCAGGCTGAAGAGAGGGGAAGTGGATGCTGTGAATGAGAAGGGGCGGGGGTATTGATAGCCGCGGAGGATGGCACACCTCATAAATATGTTTGGGCGGCCCCTAGGGGGCTGCCCGTATGGACTCTACTCTCCAGCTTCGGAGCGTACAACCCCCGAACCTAAAGCAGAAAAGCTGTTAGTTCAAGGTTCGGACCTACTTCGAAGCTGTGGCTCGGAACCAGGTGAGTTGACTGGGTTTGAAAGATGGATTGACAAGGTGAGTTAACTGGGTGCAGGAGCTGGACTGACCCGGTGAGTTGACTCGGTGCTTTAACTCAGCGGGTTGACTCACCAAGTTTGACTTTTTTAGGATTTTTGGACTGGTTTTTCTTATCGAGGGTTTTTCAGGTTGATGTTTAGGGGTGAGTCGACTGGGTTCAGGCTTGAGCTAGGCTATGGATTGGGGCTTATAAGGGTGAGTTTGGCTGGGTTTGGACATCGGGTTTGGGGGTATGGACTTCCATTTATTCAGCTATCTCTACCAACATTGTAGCCGAAGGTGGGGTGTCTACACCTGCTTTTTCCAATTTGTTGAAATTGTACCTGTAGCAAGATAGTTAGCAATGTTTGCATACCATCGTAATTGGGAGATTTTAAAAGTTGTTCATCAGGGAACATGTCATTGATTGCAGTCGTCTCAGGGGAATCAGTGAGAACAAGTCTAGAGAAATGGTCAGCCACAACATTTTCTACTCCCTTTTTATCTCGTATCTCTATGTCAAATTCCTAGAGTAGGAGGATCTATCACAACAAGCACGTCTTAGCATCCTTCTTAGAAAGAAGGTACTTAAGCGCAGCACGATCGGTAAATATGATGATCTTAGATCCGATCAAGTAGGACGTAAACTTGTCTAAAGCAAATAATACAGCTAAGAGTTCATTTTCCGTAGTGGTGTAATTTACTTGAGCTGAGTTTAAAGTTCTACTTGCATAGTAGACAACGTATGGCTTCTTCTCTTTTCACTGGCCTAACACTGCCCCAATAGCGTAATCACTAGCATCACACATGATCTCAAAAGGAATACTCCAATCAGGTGGTTACATTATAGGAGCACATGTCAACATTCCTTTGAGTTTGGCAAAGGCATTTTGACATTCCTCATTCCACTCGAATGAGTTTTCCTTTTGAAGGAGGTTACATAAAGGACGAGAGAGGGTACTAAAGTCCTTGATGAACCTCTTATAGAATCCGGTATGTCCTAAGAAGCACCACACCTCTCGTACGCTCTTAGGTGGTGGAAGGTTAGAGATAATATCAATTTTAGCTTTGTCCACCTTGATTCATTTGGCTAAGATAATGTGACCAATGACTATTCCCTTTTGAACCATAAAGTGACATTTCTCCCAATTCAACACGAGGTTTTTCTCTTCACATCTTTTCAAAACAGTCTTTAAGTGCATGAGGCACTCATCAAAGTCACAACCAAATACCGAGAAGTCGTTCATGAAGACTTCGAGAATTTTCCCTACCATATCAAAAACAATGCTCAACATGCAACGCTGAAAGGTGGTAGGGGCATTACATAGTTCAAACGGCATCCTTCGATAAGCAAAAGTATCGAATAGACATGTGAATGTTGTCTTCTCTTGGTCCTCTAGGGTGATCTCTATTTGGTTGTGCCCTGAATATCCATCGAGGAAGCAAAAGTGGGAATAACCCTCTAACCTTTCTAAGATTTGATCAACAAAAGGTAAAGGGAAGTGGTCTTTCCTCGTGACTGTGTTTAGCTTTCGATAGTCAATATACATTCTCCAACTGGTAGTGACCCTGGTTGGCACGAGTTCATTATTGGCAATGGCTACAATGGTTATTCCAAATTTCTTAGGCACGACTTGAGTTGGACTCACCCATTAACTATCAAATATTGGATAAATGATACCCACATCCAATAGTTTTAACACCTCGGCCTTAACCACCTCCTTCATGTTTGGATTGAGGCGTCTTTGTGGTTACCTAGATGTTTTCACATTCTCCTCAAGGTGTATGCGATGAGTACAAATCAAGGGGTCTATGCCTTTGAGATTTGCAATTGACCACCCGATGGCATTCTTATGCTCTTTTAGAATAGCAATCAACCTAATCTCTTGTTTGTTTGCTTCCCCAAATGTAGGGTTGTGAAGTAGTAATAAACTCGGTAACACCGAGGTCGATCCATAGGGACTTATGTAGGATTTCACAAACACATCCAAAAGTTTCTATTGATAAGCTAACAATCAGGTTTTTGTATGAATTTGATGTGAGTAACAAAATTGAATTAAATAGAAGATAAATAATTATAAAAAGCACTAGGGGTTCAAGGATCCACTTGTAGCAATCCTTGATGTTCAATCCGCTGTGGTTTCACACTTTCTTAACTAGAATCGATATTAAGATCTATCTAGCCGGATGATAGAGCTGTTAAACCAATCAATCTGTTATATGTAAGTCCAATGCATAGGATTCACTCAATGTAAGCTAGGCTGAGCATGCTCAATTGCATAGGTCAGTCCTCATTCCAAAAGGCCCAGTTCACAATCATAACCATCCTCAAGTCGTGTCACAAAACAAGGCTAGATCATGATTTGAACTTGATTCAAATCACATGCACAGTCCATACACATTACAGAAATTCAGAAAAGTAAAACTTTGATAGGAAGTCCCCACATGAATATCATAGTACTAGAGCGTACTCCAATTCCTCAGATCATACAGGTCTAGACTAATGCAAACCAATTAAGAATTTAAGTAATTCTCCCAAACATCCATGAGTCATCATAAGACTAAGAAAAACTACTTAAAGCTTGTATAAACTTCAAACCATAGTTCATAAACATGAATTCCAAACTTAAGACCAACTTAGTACGAATTGAAACATCTTAGATCCACTACAAGCTTCACCTCTTAGCCCTAGCTAAGAGGTTTAGCTGATCATGATCCAAGGACGATCATTCGCTATCCTTTGAGCTATGAGAGGACGGAATGAAACAACAAAAAACTCATAAAAACAGTAAAACAAACTAGAAGGAGTTGTGGAACTCCGAAATCCACTTCCGCCGCCTCCAACCTTGCTTAAACCCTTCTAAGATACCCTAGGAACGATCCCTAGGTGTCCTTTTATAGTAGGGAGGCTCCGCAACTTCAGAAGAATCGAGAATCTGCGGAAGAGTTACGCAGTGCGCAGAGAAAATCGGACTGAATTAAAAAGTCCTGATTCTTCACCTGGCCGACCGGTCGGGCTAGCTGGCACGATCGGTCACGACCGGTCGTGCCTCAATGGGTCACGACCGGTCGTGCCTCAATGATTCTTCACGTGGCCGATCGGTCACGACCGGTCGTGCCTCAATGGGAAATCAGTCCAGCAAGCTCTGGACTAAAAAAACTTCTGGCCGATCGGTCTTGATCGGTCGGACTGGGCTAGCTGACCAGTCAAGACCAGTCGTGCCTGCATTGGTTCTTAGTCCAGTGAGATCAGAGCGGCAGGGCGACCTGGCCGACCTGTCGTACAACCGGTCTGACCTTCCTGGCCTACCGGTCACAACCGGTCTTGCTTGTTTTCTTCATTCTTTCTTCTTTCTTCTTTCCTTGCTTCCTTCTTTCTTTGGTCCTCCTTGATCTTCATTCAAATGGTTCTAAATGGGGCCCTTTTGTCATCAATTAGGCGGAGTCCACTCTCAATCCTGCAATCACCAAACATGCATTCAATGAGTCTTTAAATCATGAAAATCTCGCACAATGAGTGATGAATTTAGGTTAGAATATGCACAATTAAGAGCTCAACATTGTTCCTGATCCAAGTGGGAAGAAATCACCACCGGATATATTTCATCTCGACTTAAATAAATGTATTTGAGATCCGTATGCAATGGTTTTAGGTTGAGCTTCGGAGCCTTGATACTAGAAGGAAGAGGCTTCTTCTCAGTTAAAGGCAAAGGCTCAAATGGGTTCTTCCATCGGTTAGTATCAAGTACCGGCACAGAGTCTAAAATGGCATCCATCTCTCGTATCATGTCATCATCAATCTCATGAGAGTGAGCCAAACATGCCTCTAAGTGATCGGAGAAAAATGTTAAGAGGGATGTATCTTCCACGAATGAGTCAATCAAATTTATTTCGTGGACCTCATCATCACCATCCTATGGTTGTTTGCATAAATATAAAATATTCAACTCAAGTGTCATATTTCCAAAGGACATTTGTACAAGCCCATTTCTACAATTGATAATTGCATTTGAAGTGACTAAGAAAAGGCGGCCAAGTATGATAGGAATTTAAGCACCGGTACCAATCACAGGATGGTATCCAAGACAATAAAATCCACTAGATAGTAGAATTTATCAACTTGTACAACCACATCTTCAATCATTCCTCTTGGTATACAAATGGATCAATCAATAATTTGGAGTGTGGTTTTGGTGGTTTTTAATTCACCTAAACCAAGTTTTTCGTAGACCGAGTATGGGATGAGGTTGACACTTGCTCCCAAATCGAGTAAGGCTTGTTCGATCCGGTAGTCTCCTATGATGCATGAGATGGTAGGACTACCCGGATCCTTATATTTTTGGGGTACCTCTTGTTTGATGATGGTGCTCAAGTTCTCAGTCAAAAGTACTTTATTGTGTACATTGTGTTTCCTTTTGATCGTACAAAGTTCCTTAAAAAATTTGGCATATGATGGTATTTGTTTTATAGCATCCAACAACGAGATGGTAATCTTCAATTGCTTAAAAACCTCTAAAATTTCAGATTTTTGTTTAGAGGTTTGGGTAAAATCAACCTTTGAAGAAAAGGAGCAACCGACTTTATTTCTTTTACGGTTCTTTCTCATGTGGAGAATTGTTAGAACTATCCTCCTTATTGGTAATTTTGAATCATTAGGCTTTGGGGCTTTCAGCAGATTAGATTTGTCAATTGTTTTGCCACTTCTCAAGGTGGTAATAGCTTTAACATGTTCCATGTTGGGAGGATGAGCTAGGATCTTGTATCTCGAATTGGGTTTTTGGGTTAGGGAGAGGTTGGGTAGGAAGTGTGCCTTTCTCCCTAATACTAAGATGAGATTCAATTCTAACCATTGAAGTTTTCAAATCAATGATGGCTTGAGATGTGTTTTGGTTGAATCTTAGTTGTTCTTTCATGAACCCATCAATTTTCAGAGAATTAGTCTTGTTATATTCAGCTTGAACCGACACGAACACACCCAACATCTCCTCAAGTGCAGCTTTTGGTGTGATTATTAGGGATGGACCTAGTAAAGGTTGAGCTTAAGGGGTGTTATTTGCATTCATAGTTAGTCTATTCATCCAACTGAAGTTGGGATGGTTCTTCTAACTTGAATTATACGTGTTTGAGTTTGGAGCACTAAATGGTAGTTGATAATTGTTTATGACATTGGATTGTTCTTGCAAAACTTCTTGAAACACAGGAATTGTAGGACAATCTGTGTTTCATGTTGATTACCAGCACAAATTCCACAAGCATTATCAACAACTTCTATCGATTTAATCATTTCTCCTTTCTTCAATTCCATGGCCTCAACTTTTCTTGTGAGGCTAGCTACATATGCACTTATATTGTCTTCTTCTGAAAGGATTAAATTCCTCCCTTTTCTCATTGTTGGCCTGTCTTGGGATTTGCTGGTTTAAATGTATCCCAAGATTGTGCATTCTCAACCAAGACATCAAAGTAATCCTATGCTTTCTCGGCTTCCTTATTCATGAATTCTCCATTACACATCATCTCTACGAATTGGCGCATGGGCGAAGTCATCCTTCATAAAAAAAGCTTATTACCTGCCAACTTTCGTAGCCATGATGTGGGCATGTATTCAATAAGTGCTTAAACCTCTCCCAACATTAGAATAAGGTCCCATCCTCTTTTTTGGGCGAAATTCATGATTAGTCACCTTAGCATGTTGGTTTTATGAGTTGGGAAAAACTTTTTAATAAATTCCCTAGTCATTTCAGTCTATGTGCCAATTGATCTTAGCCTTAATGCATGGAGCCAAGCCTTCGCTTTCTCCTTAAGGGAAAAAGGTGAACAATTTGAGTCGCATAACGTCATCTGATATGTTTGCAAAGTTCATCGTGGCAATCACTTCATCAAATTTCTTAGGATGTTGATAGGCACTTTCACTGTCTAATCCATGGAATTTAAGAAGGAATTCGATTACTCTCGGTTTGAGATCAATATTCCCTGCATTATATGGAAAAATTATGCATAAGGGAGTGTTAACTCTTGCAGGTTGCAAGTAATCACGTAGAGTCCTTGGTCGAGGAACATTCTCAACTTCATTTTCCCCATTTCCGTTTGATTTTAGCCTAAATTTTGATTGGCCCTTGGATTAGGTTGATTTTCAGCCATACTTTCAAACAAAATTAAAAAATTTAAACATTTTTTTAGCGTGCAGGTCCTTATCAATTCCCTCAATAATCCCCCCTTCACTTATTAAGCGATTGTTTGAATCCCGGACCCAATGGGGCATGCAAATTGAAAACAAAAAGAAAGAAAACATAAAATGAATTCTTCCTTCCTCTTTAGGACCGAAGCACAAGGTGTCTTGCAATGGTTGAGCCAGAAGTAAAGATAAAGACCGATTTCTCCTGGTTAATAGGGGTTCAAAGAACTCCCCACCCACTCTTTGAATCTTTGAGAAAAGTTCAGAAAAAGAAGAAACAGGAGTAGAATTGAGAAGAGAAATCTCCGAGCTCAAGGTGATCCAAGAGGAATCAAGGCGGCTCAAGGCCAACCTATCAAAGATCCAAGGCGGTTAGACAAGCAATAAGAGTCTTCACCCACTCTACAAGAGATGAAAAGAATAGAAAAGATAGAGAAGAGGAAGAATAAGGTTAGAAAGATAAAACCTGATTTGAACCAACTTACTTCTTCAACTTCTAAAAATTCTTGCAAAAATAAAATAAAACAAACTAAGTTAGAAAGATTCCTAAAAATCTCAATAGAAAGTATTTTCAGAAATCCTGTAAAAATCGTTAAGTCCCCGGCAGCGGCACCAAAAACTTGTTTGCTCCCCAAGTGTAGGGTTGCGATGTAGTAATAATTCAGTAGAGACCGAGATCGTCCTCAGGGACTAACTCAGGAATTCACAGAATTTCTCCAAAAAAACTCTAATTGCAATCAAAGTAAAATAAATTGAAATTTGAATGTAGATGGGCAATTGGTAAACTTAAGATGAGCTTAACAATGTAAAGAAGCACTAGAGCTCCAAGGATCCACCTGTAGCTATCATTGATGCATAATTTGCTTCGGTTTCACAATTACACAACTAGAATCGAAATCAAATCCTATCTAGCCAGATTATAGAGCAGTTAATTTAGCAAAACAATCTAACACATGTGTTGTTCATCGACATGATTCCCTCAATTCAAGTTAGGACTTGGGCACACTCAATTGCATAGGCCAATCCTAGTTCCAATAGATTAAGATCACAACTATGATAAACATCAAATCCTGTCACTAGATTTAACTAATATCATAATTTGAATTGATTCAAATCATATTAACATGCAACACACATATCAATTTTACAGAAAAGATAGAACTTTGGTTTGAAATTCCCACATGAAGAACCAAGTTCTAGAGTGTATTGAATCCAATTCCTCGAAGCGTACAAGTCTAGATCTTTGCAAAACAACTAAGAACTAAGTAAAATCCTTCCAAACATCTATGAGTTATCATAAAATTAAGAAAAACTACTTAGAACTCATTCAAACTTAACAAACCATTGTTCAACATTAAAACTAATTCATGAAACCATAAAAACAAATCAAAACATCTTAATCAACTACAAGCTTCCCCTTTTAGCCCTAGCTAAGGGGTTTAGCCAACCATGCTAACCAAAAATAGGAAATCTAAGTTAAACATAAAGAACTAGAAAGAAAACATAGTAAAGAGAGTTGTAGAACTCTATATTCATCCTTCTCGACCTCCCAATGCAATAGATCTCTTCTAGCATACCCTAGGAACGAAGTAGAGGTGCCCTTTTATAGCAAAAAGTCCACCACCGACTTGGAATCTTCTGAAATTGTGTAACTCTTTACGCAGTTACGCAGATAGTTCGATTGATTAGAGCTCTTCTCCGATTGATCTGAATGTAGTCTTCGATTGATCGGACAATGGTCGATGGATCGTAAAAGTGTCCAGAGAGTTGTTATTTTCATCATTGTTTCTGATTGATCGAACATGACTCCGATTGATCGGAACACGCCTGATCGATTGATCGGAACTTCTCTAATGGATCAAAATATTTCCAGAGAGTTATTTAAAAATTCAGTTTTTCAGGTGTGTCCGATGGATGGTCCGATTAATCGGAGACCTATTAGAACGTCCTTCAATTGATCGAAGACCTATCGGGGATCCATCGAAATTGCCTGTTTCTTCAATCTTTTCTGCTTTCTCTTCGGACTTTCTTCATTTGATTTATTCCTCTCTTTCTTGATTTTTCAATGATCCTTTGAAGTGCTCTTTTATCTTCAAAATGGTGGAATCTCTCTCTCATCCTACAATCACAAAACCATGCATTAGGTAGGTCTTTAAACATGTAAATCATGCATAGTTAGTGATGAAATGGGGTTAGAATACGCACATTTAAGAGCTCAACAAGAGACCCGTTACCCGAGCATCGAGAAGCTAGCCCTAGCTCTGGTCATCTCGGCCAAGCGACTAAGGCCATACTTTCAAGCACATTTAATTGTTGTTCTGATGGATCAACCTTTATGACAAGTTCTTTAGAAGCCAGAGATGTCTGGTCGGCTCACCAAGTGGGCCATCGAGCTCGGTGAGTTTAATATACAATTTCACCCACGCATTGCCATCAAAGGGAAGGCTGTGACAGATTTCATTGCTGAATTCACCGACTCGCTAAATATGCAACCTATAGAATTAAAAGGAGTTGAATGCTCATCAGGGGAAAGCTCATCAAGACCGACGTGGGCCTTTCATATTGATGGGTCCTCCAACGCCCAAGAAAGCAGAGCGGGTCTGATCCTGACCTCTCCGGATGAAGTAAAAGTCCAATATGCTTGGAGGTTCAACTTATGAGCCTCAAACAATGAAGTTGAATACGAGGCTCTACTGGCCGAGCTCAGACTGGCCAAGGCATTGGGAGTTTGGAGGCTGAAGGTGCATAGTGATTCACAGTTGGTGGTCAGCCAGGTGACCATCGAATACCAAGCAAAGGGAAAGAGGATGATTGCCTACCTAGCTAAAGCTCAAGAACTCCTCAGATAGTTCGACCACGTCAAGATCATCCAAGTTTCCAAATCAAAAACTTGAATGCAGATTCGTTGGCGAAACTCGCATTAGCAGTTGACGACAACTCATGAAGACAATCTCAATTAAGTTCATACCTGAGCAGAGTATTGTCTGAGAAGATGTGAAGGAGTCTCTCCCATAAGCACCGAGCCAACCTGGATAGATCCAAAAATCTGCTACTTACAGCACAAAGAGCTGCCTGATGATAAGCATGA
Organism: Liriodendron chinense; assembly: GCA_003013855.2. Taxonomy (NCBI): domain Eukaryota; kingdom Viridiplantae; phylum Streptophyta; class Magnoliopsida; order Magnoliales; family Magnoliaceae; genus Liriodendron; species Liriodendron chinense. Next base: position 56,140 of record PVNU02001938.1, on the reverse strand, counting down.
AGCACGAAGGATTCGGTATAGATCAACTCGATATACGATGATAGGAGACATGCTTTATAAGAAAGGGTTCTCTCTCCCCTGTTTAAGGTACCTGCGCCTTGACGATGGAGACTACGTCCTCAGGGAAATTCACCAGGGCATATGTGGAAATCATTCCACGAGTTGAGCATTTTTTCATGAAGCAATTCGGCAAGGATATTACTGGCCAACTATTCAGAAGGATTTCCAAGAAATCATGAAGAGGTGAAACAAGTGCTAAAGGTATGCTCTAATTCCCCATCAACCTTCAGAAGAGCTGACTCCAATGACTGGCCCTTAGCCGTTCGCTCAATGGGGGGTGGATATTATCAGACCTCTCCCGAAGGGAAAAGGGCAAACCAAGTACGCGATTGTCGCTGTGGACTACTTCACCAAGTGGGCAGAAGCTAGGCCATTGGCCATAATTACTGAGAAGAAAATTACCAATTTCATCTGGAGGTCAATCATCTACAGGTTCGGAATCCCCCATACCATTGTCATTGATAGCGGACGTCAGCTTGACAATGCCAAGTTCTGAGAATTTTACGAGGAGCTCGGCATACAAAATGGTTACTCTTCCCCCCAGCATCCACAAGCCAACGACCAAGTTGAGGCCATTAATAAAATCATAAAGGGACATCTCAAGACAAAGTTAGATCAATGCAAGGGTGCATGGGTTGACGAGCTTCCAAATGTGCTCTAAGCATATCGGACCACACCTCCATCGACAATAAGCAAGACACTGTTCTCCCTGGCTTTCGGAGCTGATCCTATGGTTCCGGTTGGGATCGTAATGTCGTCCTACAAAACTGAGCTCTTCCAGCCTAAAGAAAATAAATGTCAAATACAACTTAACCTCGATCTGCTAGAAGAAGTCCGAGAAAGGTCCCAACTTAAAGTTGCTGCTTACCAGCAAAGAGTGGCACTGTACTACAATGCTAGAGTAAAGAGGAGAAATTTCAGAGTTGAAGAACTCATCCTGCGGGAGGGTCTCTAATGGAACCAAAGAATAGAGATCTAGAGCATTAGGTTCGAAATGGGAAGGATGGTATAAAGTCCTCAGCATAGCTCGGTAGGGCACATATTGGCTGGAGGATATGGTAGGACGGCCTCTTCCTCACCCCTAGAATGCTAAGCACCTGAAGATCTATTACCCCTGATCGGACCCACATGTCTACAAAGTCTTTATGCCCAATCTACAATGAGCACTATGGGTGCATCGGCTACTTGTAAATAGATTTCTCGAAATCAATACAAATAAGTTTCTTTCCTACATATTCGAAGATCATGATTGACGATCGATAGGGCCAAGGCCCAAGAATGACGTCTTAAGATTAAAGCTCAGAATCAAGCTAAGGAAAGGTCGGAAAAGGCCCCTCTAAAGAGTGTGCCTTAATTAGGCCGCACATTAGCCAATGAGGCAAAGGCGACCTCAAATCAGGCTACACATTAGCCCATGAGGTAAAAGGTTCTCCCATGACCGAGTGGAACTCTGCTTGGCATCGAAGTGGGGGGATTACATGTCATCACGAAAAGCATAAAAATAAAAATGCACAAGTGATTGGCAAAAAGCATGAAAAATTAAAATATAGAGCCTAAAAAGGGGCACCATCATCCAACCAAATAAAACCCCGAAAGGGGTGATCATCATCCAATAAAAAATAAAAAAAAGTTTTAAGCCCAACCTGGGCGAGATAAAGCAAAATAAAAAGAAAAGGCCTTAGGCTCAGGAGCATCAGTCGAAGGAGCCATAGAAGTTCCAACAACGTCAGCAGTAGTGGTGGCCTCAAGAGTAGCTTCGTCTATAGATGGAGCATCAGCTAGGGTCGGCTCTGCTTGGACCTCCTCACCGGCCAGCACACCATCGAGAAATGCAAGGTCAAGCTTGGGGTACTGGGCCAAGATATCGGTTTGGCACCTCTCATAGGTGACATCGTACTTTTCATTGACCTCGACCGTTCTTTCCTCAAGCTTAACCTTAAGAGTAGTCGATCTTTGCCATTCCGCCTTTAGCTCTACATGACACTCCTCGGAGACCTGCTTAGGTCAACCTTCACTGCCTACAACTCAACTCGCATAGCCACAAGCTCTCTCTCCTTCTCCTCGGCCACCTTCCTCATATCCTCGGCCTCCTTCTGGGCCTGCTCAGCATAGCTTCGAGTTGGGAGATTATCCCTCTAGCTCGGGTTCTTGATTCCTTGAGGGCAAGGCAGCTGAAAGCAATTTGTTGGAAAAAAAGGAGTTAGATTTGTAAACAAAGTTCCAAAAGCCAACAAATGGAATCATACTACCATGAAGAGCTCACCTCGATGGCATTAGCCACCTTCGCCTTGAAGACCTTCTCCTCCGAATCCTTCAAGAAAGAATCGACCCTGGCCTTAGGAATGACCTTAAAATTATGCCTTTTGGATCAAGACACTTGTAGAGGCGTATGCATGCAGAAGCTTGTAGAGAAACTAGTATTATGGCTAAGTCCTAAAGGGAGGGTGATTAGGACCTTTTAAAATCTTTTTGCTTGCTTATGCAATTTAACAATTTAAACTATGTAAGCAATTAACACTTCAGCTTCCAAGCCTAAGTGGGTCAATCACAAGGTTAGCATATAATTAGCAATTAAACAACCTAGCCTAAGCATGTATAGATAATCAAATGATTAAAAAAATCAAGCTCCTAATCTATGCAACCTATGTAGACTATGAGAATGGATCAATGAGCTCAAGTCTACACTACTTAGTGAAAGTACATCTTGTGTGTGGATGTGCCTATTTAGTGCCTAGCATACATTCTTATCAAGCATTCATAATTAGACAATTAAACATATAATGATAAGATATCAATATGCTTAATTCAATCACAAACACAAGCATGTATAGTGGTTCGACTTTGGGTCTGCTCCACTTTCGGTTCAAGTACTCAACCACATTAAGCACACCAGCATTCACTATATGGAGGTTTTAAATGAGGTTCACCTCTCAACCTTTACACGAAGGTTTTACCGGTTCACCTCTTAACCATTACAGAGTTTTGGACAAAGGGCTAACTCTCAACCCGATGCACGTTCACTCCGGTGTCGGAGGCTCCCCCTTATAGACTTAGTTTAGGCCCGACAAATGAGCCAAGGAGTGTCAAATGCCCCTAGTCTTTAGGCCTGACTAACGTGCCAAGGAACGGCCAATGTCCCTAAAATTTTAGGCTCAACTAACAAGTCAAGGATCGGCAAACGATCCTAGATCGAGTTTGACTAACAAACCCTACACGATTCTCACAGGAAATTAAGTGGATTGACTCTCAACAAATGACAACTTTACTTGTTGGATGAGCCTCTTGTTTAGCACCGCTTCGGGTTGCTTGATCTCTGCTCTCCCGTGCTTCAATCAACTTCCCTTTACTCCCTTGATCGTGTTGCCGCTGTGTCGCCAATGCCTCAGCTACACTTAATTAAACACTTGCATATGATGCCTTTGAGATGCCCAAGGTGATAGGAGGGTAGGTTTGATAACTATACAACCAGTGGAAATGGGTTGGTTGCCTAGAGTTGCTTACCTACAATGATCTCATCATAGAGCTTAGGATAGAAATATAACTATTAAGTTTGATTTAAGCTCTAGAGATCAAAAGAGGGTGAAGGCCATCTTCTTCATGAGCTTGGAATGCTCCATTCTTGTGTTAAATCACAAGGAAGATATATTATTAAGGTTTGGACATGAACCTTAAATGATCTCCAACAATGGTAGTTTCAATCCTCTCAAAATCCATCTTCTTACCCCAAAAATCGAGTCTAGCCCATTTATAAGAAAATGTACAATGAATTTAAAATGGGTAGAAAACGGCTAGTCCCGACCGGTCGTCCATTGGCTTACATAAGACAGATGCTTGCTATCTAGTCTGGGGACCAGTCCGACTGATTATGACCGGTCAGACCAGTCCAGTCGACCGGTCATAACTAGTCGGACAAGCCTGAGAATAGCCAAAAAGACTGTTGTTCCAATTCTTCATCGCCCATCCTCTTTGAACAATGTTTGGGTGGTCTTTTAGGACACCTAGGGCCAATCTAATGATGACTACAAGTATTCTTAAAGGTTTATGGTCATCAAGAGATTTGGGTTATGGTTTTGGTCAAGGTTCAAGGCTCACCAAGGCATCTATTTTACCTATTTCTTCTTCCTTGATGCAGCAGGTCCGCTTGACTCTTCGGTCTTCATTTTCTTTAAGCTTAACCGACATTAGACTCACTAACCTAAGTAATTGACAAACAAGGTGCACTAATATGCCACAGAAAAGTGCACTAACAATCTCCCACTTTGTCAATTACTTACAAAAACCTAACCTACCAAAACAAATTACATGAATAAGAGATTAAATTAATAATGAAATAAATACAGGACTCTTGACATGCCTAACTAAGCATCTCCTCTTCAGTTTGCTCCCCCATAACCTGTCAATCCCTGCATCACAAAACATAGTATACTAATTTTGGTGAGACTTGATCTTTATCCCCCTTTTTGCCAGCAATTGACAAACTATTCTCTCTCATTTAATGATACATCAATTACGGTTAAGATAAGAGTAGATAGTATGTCGCAATTATAACTATAAGAACATGCTAACAAGGCGAGTATAGGGTGCATGAACTTTAAAACATGGAGCATGCAATAGAACATGATTAACAAGAAACTGTAACTATCTAAGCATAAGTAATCATGTATAATTGGTCAAAGATATATAATAAGCAATCAAGGATCAAGGGCTTATAGCCCAATCAACCAAAGTAAAGCAAAGATTAACATACAATTAAGCATAAAATCTAGCATGATTAGCTAATATAAGAAGAGTGATAGTCTAGCAACAAATATATTAAATAAAAGCAAGGCTAAACTACCAAATTTAGGCTAATGAGGCTTAAATCCTCTGATTTGCCCATAATCACAAAAGTGAGGCTGAAATCCTCAAATTTACATATAGTATCAATTTCTAGCTACCCTTTCTAACTATGTTTAGTTTGATCTTTCTAAGGGTAACTAATTTCCTCAACACCCTCATAAAATTGAGCTTGAGGTGAGGGTTTGGGAACTCCTTCTACTCTTAGAAGGGAAAGCGGTCGAGATCCTCTCTTAGATTAGGAGGAAGAGAGGTGGTGGTGAAAGGCATGAAAATTCTCACTGGTTTTTTGCTCCTATCACTAGAGGAGTCACTAAATTCAAATTTGGACTCCTCCGTGTCATCCTAAGTGGCAGCCATTGCCTTTTTACCCTTCGATTTAGATGCTTACGGACAATCCAAGGCAATATGACCACAATGACCACAACTATAAGATCGAACAAATTTGGATGATTTCCCTTTATAATTGTCATCATTCTTTTCCTTCTTGTCACAGCAACTCCCTCTATCAAATTTGAGGAATCGTTTGAATTTTTTATTTAACTTTTCTTCCTCATCTTCCTCATCATCACTATCTTATTCCTCCGACTCACTTTTACTTTTCTTATGGGAGTGTTTGTGGGAGTTTTTAAAGTGATGCTCTTCTTCCTAGAGGGGGCCTTAAAGTGTAGTTCATGAGTTTGTAGAGAACCTATGAGTTCCTCTATTTTTATATTGTCTATGTCTCTACACTCCTTTAAGGCTACTACCTTGGTATTAAATCTCTCCGGAAGGGACCTAAGTATTTTTCTACATATACAACCTTCCGGAACCCTTTCCCCCATGACAAACATAGAGTTACAAATGTTAAAAAGTTGGGTGTAGAACTCCATGAAAGTTTCAGTCTCTTCTATCCTAATATTTTTAAATTTGGTGGTTAAGAGCTGAAACTTTGAGTGTCTTACTATGTTAGTTCCCTCGTGGTAACCTCAAGTATGTCCTACTCTTCTTTTGCGGTTGCGCATGTGAGAATGCGCTGAAATTCATCTGGGGAAACCGCATAGCAAATCGTATTGAGAGCTTTGACATTTGCCATATATTGAGCTCTCTCACTTTCATTCCATTTCTCATCATCTTTGGAAATGACAATGGTTTTACCATCAACCTCCACATGTTCGGTGGGCATGGAATATCCACGTTGTGTGCTTAGCCACACCGGTCGGTCCATGGATTGTAAGAAAATCCTCATTCTAGCCTTCCAATAGGCATAGTTGGATCCGTTAAAGAATGGTGAACAGTTGGTGTTACTCCCATCTCGGTTAGACATTATTTTAGTGCTCAAGTATCGGATCTCACTCTAGACGATTAAGTCCTTAAAGAGCAACCCTGCTCTGATACCAATTGAAATTACACCTTTTGGATCAACACACTTGTAAGGGCGTATGCATGAGGAAGCTTGTAGAGCAACTAGCATTATGGCTAAGTCTTAGAGGGGGGTGATTAGGACCTTTTTAAATCTTTTCGCCTACTTATGTAATTTAATAATTTAAACTAAGTAAAAAATTAACATTTCGGCTTCCAAGCCTAAGTGGGTCCAATCACAAGGCTAGCATATAATTAGTAATTAAACAACCTAGCCTAAATATGCATAGATAATTAAATGATTAAAAAAATTAAGTTCCTAATCTATGCAACCTATGTAGACTATGAGAATGAATCAATGAGCTCAAGTCTACACTACGTAGTGAAAGTACATCTTGTGTGTGGATGTGCTTATCTAATACTTAGCATACATTCCTATCAAGCATTCATAATTAGATAATTAAACATATAATGTTAAGATATCAATGTGCTCAATTCAATCACAAACACAAGCATGTATAGTGGTTCGACTTTAGGTCTACTCCACTCCTTGTTCAAGTACTCAGCCCCATTGAGAACACCGATATTCACTATACGGAGGTTTTAAATGAGGTTCATGTTCGCTTCCCCAAGTGTAGGGTTGTGATGTAGTAATAATCTCGGTAAGACCGAGGTCGATCCACAGGGACTTATGTAGGAATCCACAAAATACTTCCAATAGTTCTACTAAAGAGCTAACAAACAGATTTGATGTAAATAGTAATGTTGACTTAAAATGAAGGTAATCAATTAATAAAAAGGCACTAAGGGTTCAAGGATCCACTTGTATCAATCCTTGATGCTCAATTCGCTGTGGTTTTTCACTTTCTCAACTAGAATCGAAATTAAGTTCTATCTAGTCGGATGATAGAACAGTTAAACCAAACAATCTGTCATATGTATGATCCATGTATATGATTCACTCAATGCAAGCTAGGACGAGCATACTCAATTGCATAGGTCAGTCCCAATTCCAATAGGCTAAGATCACAATCATAACCATCATTAAATCCTTTCACAAGACAAAACTAGATCATGATTTGAACTTGATTCAAATCACATACACAGTCTCACATACTTCAGAATTTTCAGAAAAGTAGACTTTTGGTAAGAAGTTCCCACATGAAGATCATAAATCTAGAGCGTATTCCAATTCCTCAGATCATACAGGTCTAGACTAGTTCACAACAATTAAGAACTCAAGCAATTCTTCCAAACATCCATGAGTCATCATAAGACTAAGAAAAACTACTTAGTACTTGAATTAAACTTCAAACCGTTGTTCTTCAATATAAATCCAACTTAAAACCAACTCAAACGAATTGAAACATCTTAGATTCAGTACAAGCTTCACCTCTTAGCCCTAGCTAAGAGGTTTAGCCATTCATGATCCAAGGAAACATGAAACAAACTAAATAAAGCATGAAACTAGAAAACAAACTAGAAGGAGTTGAAGAACTCTGAAATCGACTTCCGCCGTCTCCCACCGTGCTCAATCTCCTCTAGGATGCCCTAGGAATGATCCCTAGGTCTCCTTTTATAGCATAATGTGGAAGGTTCCAGATTGCGCAAGGAATTACGCAATTGTGCAGAGAAATTCGGAGCTTCACGGACAAGCTCTGTTACGTAGACGACCGGTCGCACGACCGGTCTGAGCTCCCACACAACCGGTCTCACGACCGGTCTCAAAATCATAAGAAATGTCTAGCGAGTTTTTGTAATTTCCGCGCCCACAATTTTAATTCAAGGATCGGTCGCACAACCGGTCTGAGCAGTGGACGATTGGTCGTACGACTGGTCTTGGATGGTCCAATGATATTTGCAGAGTGGCCTCTTCTGTTGAGTGGTCGGACCGGTTGAACAACCGGTCCTGAGCTATGGACGACCGGGCTTGGACACATTCTTCTGCTTTCTTTCTACTTTTCTCTGACTTCATTCTTTCATCCTTTAATGCTTAGTCCTTTGATCTTCTTTGCTTGTAAATGGTGTCTTTAAGTCTCCAATTGATGAATCCTCTCTCTCATCCCTACAATCACAAATCCATGCATTAAATTAGTCTATAAATCATGAAAATCTTGCATAATGAGTGATGAATTGGGGTTAGAATATGCACAATTAAGAGCTCAACAGTTTATCTCTCAACCTTTAAACAGAGATTTTACCGGTTCACCTCTCAACCATAACGGAGTTTTGGACAATGGCTAACTCTCAACTTGACGCACGTTTACTCCTGCGTCGGTGGCTCCCTCTTAGAAACTTAGTTTAGGCCCGATAAACGAGCCAAGGAGCGTCAAATGCTCTTAGTATCTTGGCCCGACTAACGTGCCAAGGAACGACCAACGTCCCTAGAATTTTAAGCTCAACTAACAAGCTAAGGATCGGTAAACAGCCCGAGATCAATTTTGACAAACAATCTCTACACTCAATTCCCACAGAAAATTGAGTGGATGGACTATCAACAAATGATAACCTTACTTGTCGGATAAGCCCCTTGTTCAGAGCCACTTCGGGTTGCTTGATCTCCGCTCTCCCATTCTTCAATCGGTTTCCCTTTGCTCCCCCGATCATGTTGTCGTTGCATCGCCAATGCCTCAGCTACACTTGATCAAACACCTTGCATATGATGCCTTTGAGATGCCCAAGGTGATAGGAGGGTAGGTTTGAGAACTCTACAACTAATGGGAATGGGTTGTCTAGAGTTGCTCACCTACAATGCTCTCATCGTAGAGCTTTGGATAGAAATATAACAATCAAGTTTGATCCAAGTTCAAGAGATCAAAATAGGGTAAAGGCTATCTTCTTCATGAGCTTGGAATGCTCCATTCTTGTCTTAAATCACAAGGAAGATACCTTGCTAGGGTTAGGATATGAGCCTCAAATGGTCTCCAATAATGGTGGCTTCGATCCTCTCAAAATCCCTCTCCTTACCCCAAAAATTGAGCCTAACTTATTTATAAGAAAAAGTACAATAGATTTATAATGGGCAGAAAATGGCTAGTCTCGACCGGTCATGACCGGTCAGACAAGGGTCCACAACCGGTCATGACCGGTCGTCCACTGGCCTGCACAAGACAGATGCTTATTGTCTAGTCTAAGGACCATCCAACCGGTCATGACCGGTCAGACAAGCTTGGGAACAACAAAAAAGACTATTGTCCCAATTCTTCACCGCCCGTCCTCTCTGGCCAATGTTTGGGTGGTCTTTTGGGACACTTAGGGCTAATCTAATGATGACTACAAGTATTCTTAAAGGTCTATGGTCATCAAGAGGTTTAGGTTATGGTTTTGGTCAAGGTTCAAGGCTCACCAAGGCATCTCTTTTACCTGTTTCTTCTTCCTTGATGCAGTAGGTCCGCTTGACTCTTCGGTCTTTATCTTCTTTAAGCTCAACCGACACTAGACTCACTGACCTAAGTAATTGATAAACAAGGTGAACTAGTATGCCATAGAAAAGTGCACTAACATACCTTATAAGACCACTTGTAAAATTTGTATAAGTAGGGAGGGACGTCGGACTAACAGCTCGAGAGGGCTGTGGAGGGGGTGTGGGGGCCTACCCGACCTCTTCTCGGCTTGACCTCTCCTGGGCCGTCAGGTCAACAACTTTCATGGCCGGAGGTGGAGGAACAGGTGCGGCAACTACGACCTCCCTAGCCTCAACCAAAGGGGCCGGCAATGACGCAGGAGCAGCTCTTGTAAAGACTAGAGTAGCATCTTCTGAGTTGCTTGCAGGGTGCTTGGGAACTTACCTCGACCTATTTATAGCTAATAGTTATGCCTTCTCTTCTCCCGTATGATGTCCTCTTTCAATGGAGGAGAAGGGGTAGACATGTCTGAAAGAAAGGAAAATGAGTTAAGCAATAAAAAAATCACTACTTCAAGATGAAGAGCTGAACAAGACAATTACCTTCCGAGACGAGGCCGACTCGTTGTAAAAACTCAAACGAAAGGAGCTACTTCTAACTTTGGTGAGCAGCAGGGTGTTTCCAAGCAAGCTGAATCTGCCTTGACTTCTGAGGGCTCGAGTCGGGCTGCTTCTCCTGATGAACCGTGTATAAAAGAGAATACAAGGTCAAAGCTCGGAGCAAATCAATTTTGTGATAAAAGACAGATAAAAATCTAAGTGTGACTTACCGACCTGGAGTGGAAAAGGAGTTGGGGACCCGAGAGCACAGAGTCCTCAGCTCAGCCGAGGATGCCTTCCATCCCTTGGTCATGAAGAACTAGTTATCCTTCCATTTCTTGAAGGAGGAGGGGAGGTCACCGATTAGAGGTTCACCTTTCCCTGACCAGGGTGACAAATAATACCAACCCTTCAACCTCGGGCTGCTCTTCAATTGATACATGTGCATGAGCTCAAGGGCAATGGGCTCAGCATTACTGACCTGCTGTCACAGGATGTAACAGCTATAAATCATCCTCCAGGCATTAGGAACGAGCTGACCTGGGGCCAGGTTCATCATAATGAGATACTCCCTCACCAGAGGATGGAGAGGGAGTTGGAGACCACATTCAAAGAAGGCCGAGAAGAGCGTGACCTTGCCGTCACGGGGTTGGGTTGGGACCTCATCCTCATTAGGCACACGAAGCCCTATAAGACCAGGAATACCGAAGTCCTTTCTAAGTTGACTCAGCTCTGAAGTTGGAGGAGGTGGAGATAATCAAAGTGGAGTGTCTACAACTACTCCAACTAGGGTTTTTCTGCTTTTTCTTATGTTTTTCATAATTTTTCTATTTGTTTCTAGTTTATTTATGAACATGATTGGCTAAAACCTCTTAGCTAGGGCTAAGAGGTGAAGCTTGTAGTTAGTTTTGATGTTCAATTTATTTATTCAAGTACTCTAAGCTTTGATTTTGAATTTCAAGTTCTAGTTTGAATAAAGTTGGTATTTTTAGATGATTTTTTAGAGTTTGTGTATTCCGGACACATGTTACTTATAAGTTTCTAAGAATTGTCATTATGGTCTGATGAGATTTGAATTGTAGTAACCCTGGAGCATGCCATGATCTCTTGGTATGGCTGTTACTTCAAAGGCTACAAGTTCTTCTTCTCTATGCTCAATTAGAACTAGAACTAGAACTCTTAATTTAAGTTTAGTTGTTTACGTGCTTGAATGCAATATCTTCCAATTGAATAAGAGATAGGACTTTGATTCCAATTGTGTTTGTGATTGATGAATGAATTGGCATTGATCTACTACAAGTGGATACTCAACATTCTAGTTACTTCTTAATTCTTAGATTTCTCTTATTTACATTTTTGTTTATACTTAGTTCTAGATTGCTAAATTACTTAACTTTTAAGCTCAAGTTATTAGAAGGATTTGAATTAGTTTTACCCTAATCCCTTGGATTAATCTCGGTCTCACGATCGAGTTATTACTACTTCGCAACCTTGCACTTGGGGCGAGCGAACAAGTAGTTCTCAAGAAATCCCAAATTACCATTGTAATCGATGCCAACAATGAACTCATACCAACCAAAATCACTACTGGTTGGAGTATCGGTATTGATTATAAGAAGTTAAACACAGATACAATATACAAGGAAAGTCCACTTTCCCTTGCCCTTTGTTGATAAGATTTTGAAAGGCTGGAGGGTCATTCCTACTATTGCTTCTTTGATGGCTACTCTGGTTACAACCAGATAGAGATTGCCCCTTAAGACCAAGAAAACACCACTTTTATATGTCCCTTTGGCACCTTTGCATACAAAAGGATACCATTCGGTCTATATAACTCTGCTGCCACTTTTCATAGATGCATGCTCAGTATTTTTCTAATATGGTTAGGTGTTTTCTAAAAGTCTTCATGGATGACTTCTCCATCTTTGGTTGTACATTCGATGAGTGCTTGGATAATTTGAGAATGGTCTTGACGACGTGTGGATAAAAGAACCTCGTTTAAAATTGGGAGATGTGTCATTTTATGGTTCAAAAAGGAATTGTCCTTAAACATGTAATCTCGTCCAATGGAATTGAAGTGCATAAGGCGAAAATGAATTTGATTGCGAACCTACCACCCCCTAAAGCATATGTGACATTCGATCATTGCTAGGTCACACTGGATTTTTAGGAGATTTATAAAGGACTTTAGTCATATCTCTCGTCCTTTATGTAATCTCCTTCAAAAAGACACCATTTGAGTGGACCAAGGAGTGTCACGAAGATTTCACAAAACTAAAGGACATGTTGACAGCTGTTTAGCTCTGAATTGTGCATATCTGTACCCCAATTCATCACACATTTACCTTGATTGAGCCATTAAAGTTACTTATATATGTATTTATGTTTGTAGGAAAGAGAGACCTCATGATTTTGATGTTAACTAGGATCTTTTAATGCACTTCAAATAACAAAGGAAGAAGAGCTAAAAGGTGGAAGAAAGAATCAAGGAAGAAAGGAAAGAATGAAGAAAAAATCTAGAAGAAACAACATTATCGACCGGTCAACTAAGGCCACCGACAGTTCGGACACTCTGATCGACTGGCTGAAAATTCATGGAAAACTCAGATTTTTGGAAGAACCTTACTGGACAGATTTTGGTCGTTTCCGACTGGTCCTTGGATATCGCCGACCTGTTGTCATGACTCCAAAGAGTTTGAAAATTAGTTTTGTGTGTTAGTTTTTTAACACCAACTAGTCGGCAGGGGGCTCAGACCGGTTACGACTGACTTTCAAGTATAGAAGAGTTATGGAGTCTCTTAAAGATTCCAAGTTGTGAAAGATGTTTACTATAAAAGGACACCTCCACCCTCTTCCTAAGTCATCATAGAAGAGTCCTAGACGTGCTAGAGGTGGAGGAATTCGAAGTGGAGCTTCTACAACTCCAAGTTCTTCTAGTTTGCTTTCTAGTTCATGTTTTTCATAGTTTTTCTTTCGTTTTTCTAGTTCAATCATGTCCATGGTTGGCTAGAACCTCTTAGTTAGATCTAATAGGTGAAGCTTGTAGTTAGTTTTAATGTTTAATTCATTCATGCAAGTACTCTAAGCTTTGTTTTAGATTTTTCAAGTTCTACTTTGAATAAACTTGATATTTTTAGACAATTCTGTGAGCTTGTATGCCATGTATGTGAGTTACTTATGAGTTTCTGAGATTGATCATCATGTTTATGAGAATTGAGTTGTGGAAACCCTATATCATTTTTATTCAAGGGTTTGGTTGATGCTTTGCAGTTTCACAAGTTCAAGCTCTCCAGGCTTGAAGTAAAACTCGAAGTTAAAGTTCCATATTTAAGTTTGGGTTGTTTATGTGCTTTTGAAAGTTATATCTTCCGATTGGATAGAGACATGACTTCGATTCCAATTATGTGATTGTGCTTGGTGAATGAATTAACATTAAGATTACTACAAGTGGATCCTTGACGCTCTAATTACTTTAAGTTTGAAGTTTTCTTATTTAAAATCCTGTTTATGCATTTTCTAAATTGTTGAGAATCCTAGTTTAGCTTTATTAGAATTTATAGAATTTAGTTAGTTACATAATCCCTGAGGATGATCTCAATCTCATGATCAATTATTACTACATCGCAGCCTTGCATTTGAGGCTGGCGAACAAGTTTTTGGCACCGTTGCTGGGGATTTTTGTAGGCTAAACGGTTCTTAAAAGTTATAATAGTTTTAGATTAGTTGCTAACATAGTTAGGTAGGATTTCTTGTTTTCTAGAATTAGGGTTTTTGAATTTTTCTAGCACTAACATTGTTGCTTATTTGTTTTGTAAGATTTCTATTAACGTAGTTCAGCAACTTCAGTAGCATCCTTCTAACTTAGTCTCTTTAATTTCAGTATTCCCATATTTGTTTCTCTTTAGGATTTAGTTTTTCATTCAGTTTGAGAATTTGTGTGGTTTATGTCCCGTTGGGAATGTGATGACACAAATCGTCTCCAAACCAATGAAGGTTTAGTTGAAGCACTCTCCGTGTGAAAACGTGTGAGAAAATATTTGAAAATTTGTTAAAGTTCAAGTGGGATGGCGGATAATCAACAAACACCTATAAGGAATCCTCCCACTCCTACTACAAATCCAATCGAAATCAAGAGGAAGTAAGAGAGAATGAGGTGCAAAACAACCCTCTAGTTCAAACTCTACGTGATTACTTACAACCAGCTAGGGCAACTACACCCTCATGCATGATTTTCCCCCATAATGTCGGAACAATTGATTTTAAATCGGGGGTGATTCAACTCTTGCTAAAGTTCCATGGGCTAGATTCCGAGAGCCCATATTTACACTTAAAAGAATTTGATGAGGTAGTGGCTACCTTACGGCAAAACAATGTTACTGAAGATGTGATCAAGCTCAAATTATTTTCCTTCTCTTTGAGAAAAAGAGTCAAAGCATGACTTCACTCTCTAAGACCCAGGTCTATTGGACGTGGAATGAGATGACTCGGGAGTTCTTAAAAAAGTTCTTCCTAACTCATAAAATAAACACTCTTAGATGGGCAATAATGAATTTTTCAATTAAAGAGGGTGAGACTTTCTTTCAAAGTTGAAAAAGATTCAATGACCTTTTACTTGCATGCCCACACCATGGCTACGAGATTTGACGAATCATAAGTTTCTTCTAGGAAGGATTGAATTCCAATATGTGCCAATACGTGGAGGTGATGTGCAATGGCAAGTTCATGAGTAAGGATCCTGAGGATGCATGGAGTTACCTTGACATGTTGGTTGAGAATGCCCAATCTTGGGACACCTCAGACAAATCAAGTAACTTCAAGCCTTCTCAACAAAAGGAAAAGGGAGGAATATACATCCTTATAGAAGATGAAGATGTGAATGCTAAGATAGCTAGTGTCACAAAGAAGATTGAGGCCATGAAACTTATGCAGGGTGAATCCTCAAAATCCAGCAAAACCGTTGAGAACGTGTGTTGTTTATGTGCCGCAAAGGTACACTCTACACAGGATTGTCCCACAATTCCTAAGTTTCAAGAGGTGTTAAATGAGCAAGCAAATGCCGCATATGGTTATCAACGGCCCTTCAATGGGCCAATATGTAACACGTACAGTTCCAATTAGAGGAACCATCCGAATTTCAATTGGAGGAATGGTCCTTCGACCAATCCTACCAATCCTCAAAAGAGGCCATAAATATAAAACATGGCCCCTCCTTAAATCAGTATAGAGGATATCTTGAGAGCGTTCATGCAAGGGCAAATGTAAATAAATCAAACCAATCAGCAAATGTTCCAGGAATTGGAAGTTTCGGTTGATGAGATCAAGGGACACTTGAATGCTAGGGAATAGATCTTTCCAGCCAACCTCAGCCAAACCCCAAATAACTTATGAAGCACTCTTAATCTCTCCAATCAAAATGTGGAGCAAGAAAAATTCATTACCATCCTTAGAAGTGGTAAACAAATTGATAAATCTATTCTGGTGAAGGCTGACAAGCCTAATGATACGGTAAATTTTGAAGATGAGAATGGATCTAGCTTAGCCCCACAAGAAAAAGAACACGAATATAAGCCCGTTGTGCCTTTCCCATCAAGGTTGATAGCACCCAAACCTCTTGCCAACTCTTACGATATTCTAGAGGTTTTCAGACAGGTTAAGATTAACATCCCATTGCTTGATGCAATTAAACAAATTCCCTCATATGCTAAGTTCTTGAAAGACCTATGCACAACAAACGGAAGTACAATGTGCAACAAAAGGTCTTCTTAAATAAGAATGTTAGTGTCATCCTCACTCAAAAGACCCCTCCAAAATATAAGGATCCCAGTAGTCCCACAATTTTTTGTATAATTGGCTACTACCGGATTGAATGTGCATTACTAGATTTGGAGGCAAGCATAAATTTGATCCCATTCTTGGTCTATGAGCAATTGGGTCTTGATGAATTAAAACCCATCAAAACCACATTGCAACTTGCTGATAGATCCATCCGAGTACCGGGGGGATGGTTGAGGATGTCTTAGTCTAAGTCAAATTTTTTTACTAAACTTTATCGTCTTAGACACACAACCAGTTATAGACACAAGCACTCAAATACCGATAATCTTAGGCCACCCATTCTTGACTACATTAAATGCAATTATTAATTGCTGGAATGGAGTGATAAATTATCTTTTAGGAACATGACATTAGAGGTGAACGTGTTCCACATGTTCAAAGGCAAGGGGATGATTATGATGAGCTCCATGAACTTAATATGATTAAATCTATAGAGGAAGAGGAGCTCCTTCAATTAGACATGCCTAAAACTTTGGAGACATGCTTGGCACATTTTTCAAGCTCAGAAGACCCCATTATTGCAGAAATTGTGTAAGTATTGGAAGTAGAGAAGTGGCAGTTAATACTAACCGGTGGAGGCCTCATTTTGAAAACTTGCCACCAACCACATCAAGGCCTCTACCATCTAGTATTCAACCACCGAAGCTTGACCTAAAGCCTTTATCGTCCGAGCTTAAATATGCGTACTTAGGTCAAGAAGAGACATACCCAGTGGTAATTGCCTCTCACTTAGGGAAAGATAAAGAGATTAAGTTAATTGAGATGCTCAAAGAACATCAAAGAGCCATTGGATGGACCGTAGTGGACCTTAAGGGGATTGACTCTTCGGTTTGCACTCACCGAATCCACCTTGAAGAGAATATTAAAACAACTAGACAACCTCAAAGACGTTTAAATCCAAATATGATGGAGGTTACTAAAGTCGAGGTGCTTAAGCTACTAAATGTGGGTATCATCTACCCCATCTTTGATAACCAATGGATGAGTCCAACCCAAGTTATCCCTAAAAAGTCTAGTATTACTATTATTGAAAATGCTAATAATGAGCTTATACCGACTAGAGTTATAACCGATTGGCGTACGTGTATTGATTATAGGAAGCCCAACATGGTTACTGGGAAAGACCACTTCCCTCTCCCATTCATGGACAAATTGTAGAGAGGTTGGCCGGTCATTCCAATTATTGCTTCCTGATGGCTATTTTGGGTATAATCAAATTGAGATCGCCTCGAAGGAGCAAGAGAAAACAACATTTTCATGCCTGTTCAACACTTTTGCTTACCGAAGGATGCCATTCGGGCTATATAATGCACCCACCACATTTCAAAGATGCATGTTGAATATATTTTTAGACATGGTGGGTCAATTTCTCAAGGTCTTTATGGATGATTTCTCTGTATTTGGTAGTACGTTTGATGAGTGTCTCAACCACTTAAGATTGGTCTTGACCCAATGTGAGGAGAAATGCCTTATTTTAAACTGAGAGAAGTGTCATTTTAAGGTACAAAAAGGGATAGTCCTTGGATATATCATATCGTCCAATGAAGCATTCGCGATGTGCAATCCTTTCTTGGACATGTAGGATTTTACCAGCGATTCATAAGGGACTTTAGCCACATCTCTCGTCCCTTATATGATCTCTGTTCACTTCCCTAAGTGTAGGGCTGCGATGTAGTAGTAATTCTCGATAAGACCGAAGTCGATCCATAGGGAAAGAAGTAAACAATTCCAACTACTCTAATAACTAGAATATAAGAAGTTTAGGAAAATAATTTTTCACATAAAATAGGAAAATCTGAAAATAAGAAGAACTAGAGCATCAATGATCCACTTGTAATAGTTCAATACCAATTCATTCATCCAAGCACAACACAATTAGAATCAAAGTCCTATCTCTCATCTAATTGGAGGATATAACATTCAAGCAAAAACAGTCCCACTTAAATCTGAAAATCAGATTCCTATTCTAATGAAGCACATAGAACTTGAACTTGTAGCCTTCGGAGTAATAGCCATGCCAAGAGACTATGGCATGCTCAAGGGTTACTACAATTCGAATTCAAACAACCCAGTCATGGTAATCTCAGAGAATTGCAAGGAACTCATGTCCGGAGTACACAAACTCTCACAAAACTTCTAAAAATCTAAACTTTATTCAAACTAGAACTTGAAAATCTATAAATAAGTAAAGGGCACTTGAAGAAATGAATTAAAGTATTAAAACAAACTACAAACTTCACCTCTTCGCTTTAGCAAAGAGTTTAGCTAAAAGAAAGCATTAAAAACTAGAAACTAGAACTAGAAAAAGAAGAAAACTAGTTGTAGGAGGCTAGGAAGCCTCCTAGGTCTTGATCTCTTTGCTCCTCACGTTGCTAGATGCCTTAGGAAGAGAGTGGAGGTGGCCTTTTATAAGAGAAATCCCACACCAACTTGAAAACTTCGAGAATCCGCGGAGTCCTTCCGCAATTTGGAAACTTGGAATTGAAAATCGGAGTTTCTGGAGCACCTTAGACCTGTTTGGTGACCGGTCTAGAAACCGATCTGAGAAACACAAAAATAGTCCAGCAAGATTTGTATTTCTGGACTAGTGTAGACTTATCTGGAGACCTGTCTGGCGACCGATCTTGGGACAGGTCTTAGGGTAGGTCTTAGGGCTGGCGACCGGTCTTGGGACAGGTCTTTGAGATATTTTTCCATATTTTCTTCTTTTTCTCTTCTCTTTCTTTCTTCTTCTTTCCTTCACCTTTTAGCACTTGTTCTATTGATCTTCAATGCATACAAAGTGACTCTTTTAACCATGAATTGGTGAAGTCTCCCTCTCATTCTTACAATCACAAAAACATGTATTAGATTAGTCTTTAAACATGAAAACCATGCATAATGTGATGATGAAAAGGGGTTAGAATATATAATATTCATTGCTCAACACACCCCCCAAACCAGCTTTTTGCTAGTCCCGAGCAAAACATGCATGAAACAAGATTCAATTCTCTAAAATCCAACTCTCCTTCAAAAACTATGCTTCTATTCCTTCCAAGACATATAAGTGAAAAAACATATTATGCCACCCCATCATCCAAAGAAACAGAATTTCCAGTCAAAGGAAGGTCTTCCACAATAGAATTTGTCATGTGTTGTTGGTGGAAGGACTCAAAAAGATTGACTTTAGCCATCTCTTTAGCATGCATATCCTCTAGAGACTCATAATCATTATGCTCTTAGGAAAAAGAAACCATAGGTTCATAAGCATCCACCGAACCATCATTGTAAAAACCCCACTATCACTTTCAAATTTTATGGATTCCTCGGGTTCGTCAACCGTCATTGAAAACTATTCATCATTAAGTTAAAAGCATCCAAAAGAGATAGTGAACTCACCATAATTGATGATAACATTGAGATCATTAAGATCAATCTCTTCTAAAAGTTTATTCATTATATCCAAAGAAGGTGGGACTTGGATAGCCCCGTCCTCCTCATTAGAAGAGATTAATTTAATGCCCCCAAATTCGGGCTCAGCGTCTTCACAAGATGGCAAGTAAGCTTGATTTGATTGTTCATTTACAAACTCTTTCCATATTTCCTTAAGTATTTTTGTATACATGTCATCAGAGAGGAAGATGTTTTAGGGTGATTGTTAATAACCACGGTTAGTTATTCCCTTAAACAAGGAAAATGGTGGTTTCCCCAATTAAGACCATACAAATTGTAAGATGAAGAGTTATATGATGGTTGATAGGCATATCCATACAAGTGATTACGCATTGTCTTAACCGGTTGGCCACTATTCACCCCTTCCTTTTGTTCTTGCACAGCTCCTACCGTCACCGGTGGAACACTCATGTTATTTTCAATCCAGTAATCACATAATGTTTTTCCCGGATGATCATTATTCGATTTTACTTTGTTCTGGTATTCCCCCATCATCTTACGCCGTGTCTCAACATGTGTATTGCTTTCATTAATGTAATCACGTAGCGCCTTACGTGGGGGGTGGTGGAGGTTGTTTGAATCTCAGAAAAATACTCATGCTTGGAGGGATTCCGATTACAATAAGCTTGTATCCCATGGTCCGGCATCTCATCTTCCAAAAAGTACTTATACGCACCATTCGTCCAATCGTACATAAAGAAATTTTAAGGAATTGAAACTACCTTAATCTAAAAATAAAAAGAAGGGAGATGGGGAGATATTACCCTTGAAGGTGAGAACTATGTCAGCAACAATGTCCTACAAAAATAAAAATAAAAACTTATTAGTAATTTAGAAAAAAAAAATCCTACTTCTAGAAAAACTGAAAATCCTACCTAACTAAAACTACTCTATAACTACTAGAACAATTAGAACCATTTAACCTTTTTTTCGACAACGGAGCCAAAAACTTGTTCGTTTCCCCAAGTGTAGGGCTACAATGTAGTAATAATTCTCGATAAGACTGAGGTCGATCCACAAGGAAAGAAGTAAATAATTCCAACTACTCTAATAACTAGAATTTAAGAAGTCTAGGAAAATAGTTTTTTCCCATAAAATAGAAAAATCTAAAAATAAGAAGAACTAGAGCATCAAGGATCCACTTGTAGTAGTTCAATACCAATCCATTCATCCAAGAACAACACAATTAGAATCAAAGTCCTATCTCTCATCTAATTGAAGGATATAACATTCAAGCACAAACAATCCCACTTAAATCTAAAAATCAGATTTCTAGTTCTAATGAAGCACATAGAACTTGAACTTGTAGCCTTCGAAGTAACAGTCATGCCAAGAGATTATGGCATACTCAAGGGTTACTACAATTCGAATTCAAACTACCAAATCATGGTAATCTAAGAGAATTGCAAAGAACTCATGTCTGGAGTACACAAACTCTCGCAAAACTTTTAAAAATCCAAACTTTATTCAAACTAGAACTTGAAAATCCATAAATAAGTAAAGGGTACTTGAAGAAACGAATTAAAGCATTGAAACAAACTACAAACTTCACTCTTAGCTCTAGCTAAGAGGTTAGCTAAAAAAAAGTATTAAAAACTAGAAACTAGACCTAGAAGAAGAAGAAAACTAGTTGTAGGAGGCTAGGAAGCCTCCTAGGTCTTGATCTCTTTGCTCCCCATGTTGCTGGATGCCTTAGGAAGAGAGTAGAGGTTGCCTTTTATAAGAGAAATCCCACACCAACTTGAAAACTTTGAGCATCCGCAGAGTCCTTCCACAATTTGAAAACTTGGAATTGAAAATCGGAGTTTCTGGAGTACCTTAAACCTATCTGGCGACCGGTCTGAGAAACACAAAAATAGTCCAGCAAGATTTGTATTTCTGGATTAGTGTAGACCTGTCTGGAGGCCTGTCTAGCGACCGGTCTTGAGACAGGTCTTGGGACAGGTCTTAGGTCTGGCGACCAATCTTGGGACAAGTCTTGGAGATACTTTTCCATATTTTCTTCTTTTTCTCTTCTCTTTCTTTCTTCTTCTTTCCTCCACCTTTTAGCACTTGTTTATTGCCTTCAATGCATACAAAGTGACTCTTTTAACCATGAATTGGTGAAGTCTCCCTCTCATTCCTACAATCACAAAAACATGTATTAGATTAGTCTTTAAACATGAAAACCATGCATAATGTGATGATGAAAAGGGGTTATGTAATATTCATGGCTCAATAATCTCCTTCAAAAGGACAACCGATTTGAGTAGTCGAAAAAATGTCAAGAGGCTTTTTCAAAGCTAAAGGATACGTTGACAACCGCACCTATCATGCAACCACTAGATTGTTCACTTTCCTTTGAGTTGGTGTGTGATGCGAGCGACTATACTATTAGGGCAGTGTTAGGACAAAAGAAGGATAAGAAGCCCCATGTTATCTACTATGCAAGTAGAAGTTTGAATTCGGCTCAAGTTAATTACTCGACTATGGACAAAGAGCTCCTAATCATAGTTTTTACCTTAGACAAATTCAGGTCCCACTTGATAAAATTCAAGGTTATTATTTACATGGATCATTCAGCTCTGAAGTACCTTCTTTCTAAGAAGGATGTCAAGCCCCGTTTGCGTAGATGGATCCTACTCCTTCAAGAAATTGATGTGGAAATTAAGATAAGAAGGGAGTAGAGAATGTGGTGGTGGATCATTTATCCCACCTTGTTTTGCCTGATTTCATTGACACGACAACTATAAAGGACTTATTCCCTAATGAGAAACTATTTGTTACTTCACATCCACCATGATATACTAACATTACAAACTATCTTTCCATAGGTGTGATCCACCATGAAATTTTTTAAGGGAAGTGTGCAGATTTTTCTGGGATGAACCACTCTTGTTTAAATATTTTGGTGGTCACTTTTTCGCCAAGAAAATCACTGCAAAAATTCTACAGTGTGGTTTTTATTGGCCCACTGTTTAGAGACATCAATGAATTTTGTAAAGCATGTGAGCGACGCCAAAAATTAGGAGGATTGTCCAGTATGAATATGATGTCTCTTAACCCGATTCAACATGTAGAAGTATTTAATTGTTGGGGCATCGATTTTATGGGACCTTTCCCCTCCTCCTTTGAATATGCCTATATTCTGCTCACGGTAGACTATGTATCCAAGTGGGTAGAGGTGATTTCATGTAGAACCAATGACCACCGAACAGTTTTATGGTTCCTTAAAGAAAACATCTTATCTAGATTTGGAATGCCCCGAGCCATCATAAGTGATGGTGGCTCTCACTTTGACAATAGGCCTTTTCAGACTTTAATAAAACAATACGGCATTTCGCATAAAGTGAGTACCTCATACCACCCATAGACAAGTGGGCAAGCTGAAATTTTAAATCGGAAAATCAAGCACATACTTGATAAAACGGTGAAACCGGATTGCAAAGATTGGTCACTCCGATTAGTCGATGCACTTTGGGCTTACCGTATGACATACAAGAACCCAATTTGAATGTCTCCCTATAGACTTGTATTTAGGAAAGCTTGCCACTTGCCCGTGGAACTTGAACAAAAAGCCTATTGGGTGATACGGACATTGAACTTCAATGTTGACAAGGCTATCTCACTTAGAAAACTTCAATTAAATGAGCTTGACGAGATCAGGAACAATGCATATGAGAGTTCCCGAATATACAAATCCAAAGGGACATGTCCATCCCTCTGACAAATCATGTGTATCAGGATGATTGATCTCCTAGTTTGATGGAGATTCTCTTTCTAAAAGTAGTTTAGGATTAGGTTTTTATTTGTTTCGTCATTCGTTTATTTTCGTAGAGTAGGTGTTTGAAGATGTAGAAAAACCATTTTGAATTTCTCAGGTACTCTCCTTCTCACTCTCCTTTATTTTGTCATTGCTCTCATATTGTTGCATATTGCATATGTTTCATACATTGGGGACAATGTAAACTTTAGGTTGGGGGTAAGATTCCTACTGAATCTAACTACTAGTATTTGTAACATTTTGAGCAAATTTTATGAAAAAGAAATTTCTAATTTAAAAACTCTCTTAGAAAGTTTGATTTCTATGAAAATTAAGTTATGTGAATAAGAGATAATGAGATATGAGGAAACAAAAGTTTGAAAGTCTATAATCCTTTAATTTAGTAATTTCTGTTGAGTTCCCTCTATCTATTGACTTATAGAAGTTTTGAACATCAATGGACTAGTTCACATTATATGTTTGATTCGCATGCTTTAGAGGTGAAACTTGATGTTATGATGTCTTGGCTAGATTAAAGTCTAAAAGTGTTAAGGAACCAAGCCGGGGAGTTTGTCCATCATGTTCAAGTAAGGTAATTTGGGACAAGGATTTGGGCAAGTTTCCCATCCTATGTAGACACCGTTACAAGAAAGAAGTGCTTAAAAAAAGATAATAATAAAAAAAAAAGAAGTGAGAATATAAAAAAAGGGATACCTATGACTAACTAGGGGAGGGCTAATCACCCAAGCTAGCAAGGGGATTAGTATGAAAGTCATCGATAGAGAGGTAAGGCAAACTCTTGTCATGGGCTTGTTGTTCAATTGTACACTATCTGGGCCCTTATTCTGATTAAGCATATAATGAAGGTTGAACCCTATGTATGAGGAGTTAAGGATTCATTGAGAACACCAGGTTATGGCTGTTAAAATTCATTCTATTTGTTGGAACTCATGTTAGTCATTTACCAAGTCATTGGAGGTTGGGCATGACAACATCTTATTGCTACGTATCTTTGAACTTCACGATTTACATTACTTGGGTTCCATAGAAGTTAGTTTTCTGAGAGAGGGTTAGAGCTGGGAATTTGAAATTATTTCACGCATGTTTTGCTCGAAACTAGCAAAATGCTGGTTCAGGGGTGTTTGAGATCTGAATTGTGCATATTTGTACCCCAATTTATCACACATTTACCTTGATTGAGCCATTAAAGTTACTTATATATGTATTTATGCTTGTAGGAAAGAGAAAGAGACCTCATAATTTTGATGTTAACTAAGACCTTTTAATGCACTTCAAAGAACAAAGGAAGAAGAGCTAAGAGGTGGAAGAAAGAATCAAGGAAGAAAGGAAATAAAAAATCTAGAAGAAACAAGATTGCCAACCGGCCGACTGAGGCCACGGATCAGTCGGACACTCTGACCAACCAGCCAAAAATTTGCAGAAAAATTAGATTTTTGGAAGAACATTGCTAGACAGATTTTGGCCGTTTTTTACCTATCCTTAGATATCGCATACCGGTTGTCAGGAGTCCAAAGAGTTTGAAACTTAGTTTTGTTAGTTGGTTTTTAAGCACCGACCGATCAGTAGGGGGCTCAAACCGGTCGACGACAGACTTTCAAGTGTGGAAGAGTTACACAGTCTCTCGAAGATTCTAAGTTGATGAACGATTTTCGCTATAAAAGGACACCCCCATCCTCTTCCTAAATCATCATAAAGAGTCATAGATGTGCTAGAGGTGGAGGAATTCGAAGTGGAGCTTCTACAACTCCAAGTTCTTCTAGTTTGCTTTCTAATTTATGTTTTTTATAGCTTTTCTTTTGTTTTCTAGTTCAATCATGTCCATGATTGGCTAGAATTTCTTAGCTAGAGCTAACAGGTGTTCGCTTCCCCAAGTGCAGGGTTGCAAAGTAGTAATAATTTGATAGAGACCGAGATCGTTCTCAAGGACTAATATAAGAATACTCAAACTTTCTTCTAATAATCTCTAATTGAAATCAAACTACAACAATCTGTAATTGTGAATGCAGGAGAATAATCTATAACTTGAGATGAAATTAACAATCTAAAATAAGCATTAGGGTGTCGAGGATCCACTTGTAGTGATCCTTGATGCATAATTCACTTTGGTTTCTCAATTACACAACTAGAATCAAAATCAAATCCTATCTAGCCGGAATATGGAGCAGTTAATTCAGCAAAACAGTTTGTCCCATGTGTTGTTTATCAACATTATTCACTCAATTCAAGTTAGGACTTGAGCACACTCAATGTATAGGTCAATCCTAGTTCCAATAGGTTAAGTTCACAATCATAATAATCATCAAACCCTGTCACAAGGCTTAACTATATTATGATTTGAACTTCATCCAAATCATATAACAATACATGTTTCAGACTTCTCACAAAAAATAAAACTTTGGTTTGAAGTTCCCACATGAAGAACTAAGTTTAGAGCGTCTTAAATCTGATTCCTCGGAGCGTACAGGTCTAGATCTATGCAAAACAACTAAGAACTAAAGAAATTCTTCCAAACATCCATGAGTTATCATAAGATTAAGAAAAACTACTTAGAACTTTATTCAAACTCAACAAACCATTGTTCATTCAATAAAAATCCAACTTGAAACTAATAAAAATGAATTAAAGCATCTTAGATCTACTACAAGCTTCACCTCTTAGCCCTAGCTAAGAGGTTTAACATGCCATGCTAAAGAAAAAATAGGAAAATTAATGAAAACATGAAGAACTAGAAGTAAAACTAAGAAGTGGAAGTATAAAACTCCAAAAACCAACCCCCACTATGATAGATCTCTTCTAGAATGCCTTAGAAACGTAGTGGAGGACCCCTTTTATAGCTTTCAAACCTTCATAGCGCAGAATCTTTGAGAATTTACGTAAAACTTACGCACTGCGCAGAGAAATTCGGACCGAAAATAGGCAGTTTCTGTACTTGGGCGTTGGGCGATTGATCGACTGGCCAGGCGATCAATCAATGGGTCCTAGCGATCGATCGATCAAGGTTGGGCCGATCAATCGATGGGAGCAAAAAGTGTCCGGAGAGTTCAGCAGGAATTCCAGAATTCTAGTAGCTTGAGCGATTGATCTCTGGAGCTGGGTGATGGATCGCTGGAGATAAGCGATGGATCGGTGGTGTTGGGAGATGGATCGCTGGAGATGAAAAGTGTCCAGAGACTTTTCACAGAAAATCTAGATTTTTATGGTCGAAGAGATTGATCACCCAGGCTGAGCGATCAATCGGTGGGACCCTCTTTTGTCCAGCAGCATGTACAGAATGGCCGATCAATTGGCAAGGCTTGTGGATCAATCGACCACCTTGGCGATCAATCGATGATGGCCAACCGATCAATCGGCCAAGGGTGGCTTCTTCTCTTTTCTTTTCATCTCCTTGCTTCTTTCCTTAGGCATTTAATCTTTCTTCTTTGCTTTGATCTTCAATGTGTATTAAGCACCCTTTAAAGCTTTGAATCAGTGACCTCTCCATCTCATTCCTACAACCACAAAACCTGCATTAGAATTGTCTTTTAAACGTTCAAACCATGCATAGTTAGTGCTTAAATGGAGTTAGAATTAGAATATACACATTTATGAGCTCAACAATAGGTGAAGCTTGTAGTTAGTTTTAATGTTTAATTCGTTCACGCAAGTACTCTAAGCTTTTGTTTTGGATTTTTCAAGTTCTACTTTGAATAAAATTGATATTTTTAGACAATTCTGAGAGCTTGTGTGCCACATACATGAGTTACTTATGACTTTCTGAGATTGATCATCATGTTTTATGAGAAATGAGCTGTGGAAACCCTATATCAGCTTTATTCAAGGGTATGGTTGATGCTACGGAGTTTCACAAGTTCAAGCTCTCCGGGCTTGAAATAGAACTAGAAGTTGAAGTTCTACATTTAAGTTTGGGATGTTTCTATGCTTTTGAATGTTATATCTTCCGATCGGATAGAGACAGGACTTCGATTCTAATTGTGTGATTGTGCTTGGTGAATGGATTAGCATTAAGATTACCACAAGTGGATCCTTGGCACTCTAGTTACTTTAATTTTGAGATTTTCTTATTTAAAATCTTGTTTATGCTTTTTTTCTAAATTGTTGAGAATCCTAGTTTAGCTTTGTTAGAATTTATATAATCGAGCTAGTTACATAATCCCTAAGGACAATCTGGGTCTCACGATCGATTATTACTACATCGCATCCTTGCAGTTGGGGCTGGCAAACAACAACCACACCAATCTGCAACCACCCGATTGGAGTGTCCCTTTTGAAATCATGTGTGATGCTAGCAACTATGTTGTTGGGTTGTTATTGAGATAGAGAAAAGATAAGAATCCTACATGATTTATTATGCTAGTAGAACTTTAAACAGTGCCTAAGTTAACTATTCCACTACAGAAAAGGAACGCATTGTCATAGTCATTACACTAGATAAGTTTAGATCCTACTAATCATAATTTTCACCGATCATGCGGCGCTCAAATATCTTCTTTCTAAGGATGCTAAACTCCCTTTACTGAAATAGATCCTTCTACTCTAAGAATTCAATTTGAAAAAACGAGATAAAAAGGGAGTAGAGAACGTAGTGGCTGACCACTTGTCTTGCTTTATACTTTCAAATTCCATGGAGACAATACGTATCAAAGACAGATTCCTGGATGAACAATTATTTGTTGTCTCCCAATTACCTTGGTTTGATGATATAGTTAATTATCTTGTGACAAGTAAAATTCTCATCCATTTAACACCGCAAGATAAGAGGAAGTTTTTCGCCAAGGTAGCAACTTTTTCTGGGATGATCCTATTTTTGTTCAAATACAAGGTAACAACTTTTTCTAGAATGATCCATTTTTGTTCAAATATTGCCCAGACCAAATCATTAGGATATGTCTCCTTGAACATGAACAATTTAGTGTTATCTCCTTCTGTCACTCCCAAGCATGTGGAGGTCAATTTCGGCAAAGAAAACCACCGCTAAAATTCTTCAACGTGGTTTCTATTGGCCAACCATGTTCAAAGACACCCAACAGTTTTTCAAAGTGTGTTAACGTTGTCAGAAGTTGGGAGGAATATCCTATCGAAACATGGTACCTTTGAACTCGATCTTAATTGTTGATTTTTTTTTTTTTGTTGGGGCATCAATTTCATGGGCCATTCCTATCATCTTTTGGATATATTTACATTCTGTTAGCATTTGACTATGTTTCAAAATGGGTGGAGGCAATTCTATGTAGAACCAATGATCACAAAATTATTCTACGATTCTTAAAAGAAAACATCTTTTCTAGATTTGGAACGCTTAGAGCCATCATTAGTGATGGAGGCTCTAACTTTTATAATAGACCATTTGAGAGCTTAATGAAGAAATATGATATTACTCATAAAGTGGCAACACCCTAGATGAAATTTCAAGCAAAGATATAAAATAAATTCTAGAAAAGACAGTAAATTCGAAGCGTAAGGATTGGTCTATTAGACTGATTGATGCATTGTGGGCTTACCATACCGCATAATGCTTGCTCACTTTGAAAACTCCAGCTTGTAGAATTAGAAGAAATCTGGAATGAGGCATATAATAATTTGAGAATTTACAAAGACCAAATGAAAGTGTTCCATAATAAGAACATTCTCAGGAAATTATTTGAGCTAAATAAAAAAAGTCCTTTTGTATAATTCTCGACTTCATCTATTTCTGGATAAATTACGATTTAGATGGACTGACGCTTTTATTGTGAAAACTGTTTATCCATATGGAGCTGTGGAAATTGAGAATCTAACTATTAAAACTATGGATTGGATCAACTGGGAATTAGCAAGGAATATATTTGCATTTATATTTTCTCATTTGGAGAATTGGGGAATTCATAAGCATTCACAAACACCACATAAATACACAATAAACATGGCACAAAGAAGAAATTTTATTCCAGAGATTTCAAGTTTTTGAACATTCTAGGCTGTGATCTGGTACAATTGTTCACTCACCTCAAGTGCAAGGTTGCGATGTAGTAATAATTCTTGATAAGACCGAAGTCGATCCTCAGGGATTGTCGTAACAATTCTAAACTACGTAACTAGGATGGCTAAATTCAGATTTGTAATAATGGATGGAAATTAAGAACATAAATCTATCTACTTAAGAACTAAATCAGGGAAATAAACACTAAAGCGCCAAGGATCCACTAATAATCATTCACAATGCCAATTTAAACCATTCAAGCTAATCACGCAATTGGAATCGGAATTCTATCCCTATCCAATAGGAATATAAAGCAATCAAATCATCATAATGCATCTAACATAGATGGATCATCCACTGATATGCTTCTCTCATAAACAACTAAGGCATTGGGTATATTTAATCATACAACCCAAATCCTTCACAAAACAAGCAAGATCACATTCATGATCTTCCTCAAGCCTTGTCACTAGACTTGATTTAGAAGCATGAATTGAACTTCTATTGAACCAAAATCGATACATAAACACCTATCTCAGATCCAATCAAAAGATAAGAACTTCTTCTGGTCTAGTTCTAGATAAGCACTTAAGAAACTTGGTTTGTAAGATCCCCTAGCATCCAACATATCATGATGGATCTGGGATCTCTACAACCCAAAATCCTATCAATCAACAGTCCATTAAGCAATCCCAGTAATCAAAACATCCCATGTAAGAGCAATCACAAGAGATAGAAGATTAACTAAAAATACTAACTTTATTTCAAACTTGAACTAGAAGTGTTCTTCATAAAATCAAAAGTACTTGAAGTAATTCAAATTAAGCATTGTAAACAACTAAAAGCTTCACCTCTTAGCCCTAGCTAAGAGGTTTAGCCAACTATCAATAGGTTAAACTAAAACTCAAAAGAAAACTAATGAAAAACATATAAAAACTAAGTTTGGAGGAGTTGCAGACGCTCCACAACGATCTCCTTCACTTCCCACAACTTCCCAAGCCTTCTATGGTATGTTTAGATCCACCCCTAGGTGTCCTTTTATAGCTTCGAAGCTCCAGCGCGTGAGAAAACCAGTGTCCTAGCCGCACTAGGAAATCTAGAAAACTCATATGCAAAAAATCTACACTTGCTGTAGTGCATGGCCGATCGGTCTTAACCAGTCATGACCAGTCAGACTGGGCTAGCCGACCGGTCCTTGACCGGTTGGACGATGCTGGATTAGGTCCAGCAAGCATGTAAGGAGGGCTGCCTTGTGGCCGACCGGTCTTGACTGGTTAAGCTTATTTTTCTCTTGATTTTCTTCTCTCTCTCTCTCCTCTCCTTGTTTCTTTCTTTCTTCTTCGGCCCACCTTTGACTTCTAAAATGGACGTTTTAGCCTTCAAATAGGTGAAGTATCCCTCTTATTCCTACAATCACAAAACATGCATTAGATTAATCTTTTAAACATGCAAACCATGCATAATAAGTGATGAAATGGGGTTAAAATATGCATAATTCAGAGCTCAACAACAAACCCTTAATTACATCATACACAAAACCCTTAATTAAAAGGCAAAAGATCGTGTCAGCAGGGGACTACGTCTTTCAATGAATGGGCTGCCTGGGCCGAAGATAGGGTCTCTTGGACTGCGTCAAGCTAATTGTATGGACCATACCATCTCTGTGTAACGCCCCAAATTTCAGAAGTCGAGTATGAGCTCGACCCTCGAGATTTTAGGTGTCACTATGCTAATACAAAAGCATGATTAATACATTTATGATCAATGGTACCATGACGCAAGTTTAAAACTAAATAAACAATAAAGTAAGGATGGAAGTTAAGTGCATACCTAGCCTAACATTTACAATTTACATCATCATCCAAAATAAGGGAGGGACCCACACAACGGGAAGCCCCAAAATACATGTCCAAAAGAATTGGGCCAATATAACTCTAGCAATCCAACGGCCCCAAAACACAAAGTAGAAGATGCCATTGCATCCTAATCTCGACCATCCGAGAATTGAAAGTATGTGACGTCATCTACAAAATCTTCTAACTCATCCTGGAAGACGTCCTCATCCAGAGCACCTGATTCTACAATAAAGTCCGGTTGGTGTTTTAGAATACCACCCCAGGATTGGGGATGAGTGATCAACTCAATGCTACTATAATTCTAAGTTAAGCATATTATCAAATCATTCAGGCAAAGGAAATGAGCACAATACAAAACATAGAAAAAATTCTAAACTATTTGTATTAATGTATGGATGTTATGAATTCGCATACAATGCATGTCCCGGGCAGTTATAACAAAATCATAATTGATTCACTGGTCTTCCCAATCATTAACTAGACACATATAATGCAAATATGATGGCTATCACCAGCGCCCTGCCCTTTCGAACAGTCAGACAGTCCACTGAGATTGCCGATGACATGTATGCATGTTTAGTTCGGCATTTATTAGATATAATTGCATCCAGCAAGATTGGCGAAGCTGAATTACTAATGTCATACAGTAGGTCCTGAACAGGACCACCTGGCTCCCGACAGTGCGATTGTCTATCATCGCCAGTAGCCCACGAATCTGTCTCCAATTTCTATAATATTTCAAACATAAGAGTCCTTTACTCAACGAGGTACGTCGGCCATTTCAAGTTAACCAAAAAGACCTGGCATCCTCACAATAGGTCACGGTCACTACGGGGAGGCTCATTGCCACAGCATAGGCTGACGGCTCGAACACGGTGTCCCATACCACCATGCCCAGCCCAAGGAGATTTAATAGGATCTTAGTCGCACATACAATTACCATTGGACAACTTCATCTAATAACATTAGTAGTTCATATTCTAGGAGTGTCATTCAATATAACCTAACTACCAAACAACGTTTACTGGCTTTGGATTTGTCCGTTTGATATAGGGAAAACACTGACCAAACCGGCATTGGGCACAAACGACCCATGTAGTCCAGACTACTGTCGATCGATCAAGTTCACCCCGACAACCAGCCAACCCTAAGTATCCAATCCAATTAGGATACCCACATTAGTCGATTGGCCTCTTCACCCATGAAAAACAGTGCAGGTGCAATACTATAGTATTAAGTTATGCATATCATAACCAAAATCCATCATCTCAACCAATTCCACATATCAGTTATAACAGTCAAGTCATCTACACATTTCATCAAACACTAAAGCTGTGAAACACATATGCATGTTGTATAATAATAATCAAAATAAACAATCACATAAGGAAATCCAAATTCCTAAACTATCACTACAAGAATCATTCTGTAATACCATTTAGGGTTGATAAATGTAAACCTGGAAGTATAGCCCACACCTTAAAGTCTAGGGTTCCTCGCTCGTCCAACGGTCTAGGGTTAGGGTTGAGGAGAATCGACTATTCCTACAAGAAATAAGGTTAGGATGAGATTTTCAGTCTCAAACCTAAGATAGCTTGGAATTAAAAGGTAGGATTCGAATCTTACCTCCAATTGCAAAAGGAATCGTTCTAGCAACGGAATCAAACCTACAGCAACGTCCTACTTCAAGAAGAACGTTTCCAATCTCCTTTCTTCTTCTTCTCTCAATTTCTCTCTCTTTCTCTCAATTTCTCTCTGTTTCTCTCTCCCTCTCCCAAACCTAAATCCCTAAATCGATTTGGGGAAAAACTCATTAGCAACTTTATATATAAAGGTCAAATTAGTCCAAATGGCCTTACAAAAGTTACTTGTTGGTTTTATGACCTATGTGAGGTAAGTGTTTTATATATATATAGCCCTTTAGGAGGCTATTTAAAGCAAGGGCCATAAATTTTACATACTGTTAACAGTTCCAACCCCACAACTTAGGGAAGGTTCAAAAGGACATACATAACTTATGTTAGGGAAGATTCTTATGAAGACCCACCTAACCCAAGTGTTAACACCCCAGCCCAAGATATGGATTGTTTGGGCGACTTACGAAGCTGACAATCTAGTCCAACTTGTACTAAACTAAATCTCCTTTTCTAGATTAGGGAATCCGATTAACTGAGATGTACTGTCATTCGTACACTATTATCTGTACGAAAATTTACGGGACGTTACACTCTGCCAGTCTAGTGTCTATGTTTCATTGATTCAATTCTGAGCAAGATGACTGATTAGCCTCTGTTAACGTCAGATTTTGTAATAGGATCCTCCAGTCGTTCACCTTCTCTCCAACAGGGATTTCCTCCGCCAGACCTGTAAGAAGACAGAAAGCAACTAAGGGTGGCTGGTGTCCAGCCGTTAGCCCTCCGATGCTTAAGTCAGGCAAAGCAAGAAGAAGAATAGCCAAGGAAAGTGAGACCAGGGATTGCATATTGTGTGTACCTTTCTCTTAATGGAGTCATCCCTTTATATAGATCTGAAGCAATCCAATCTGTTACGTAAGATATCGAGATCCCGCTGATTTCGTGTACGATACTGAGATCCCGCTGATTTCGTGGGATAAGATCCTTATCCTTAAAGACGAGATCTAACCCAATGACTTATTTCGACAATCACGTTCCTTGATGGCAGTCCCTTGAGATTCGGAACCACCAGAGAAGATAAGCCCAAAATCGACCTATACAGGCTGCTGGTAGGCGTAGTAGTAGCGCTGATCGCTTATGTAGAGCTGGAAACCGTAGTAACCGGCGAAAAGGAAGGAGACGCCGACGGGGCGGAAACCACCGAACTGGGTGTAGCCCTGCTTGGTGTCGCAGAGGGATTGGACAAGCTGCTCGACGGGAATCGGGTGCTGGTACTGAAGGCTAAGGGGTGTCGCCACAGAAAAAAGCTGTTCGCATGTTGGAATATGGTCGCGAGTCCTAGTGCTCGCTCATTCGGATGTAACCCTTTTCAATGACTTGTGAGAAGGTCTGCTCGCAGATCAAGAAGGGAACCTCTGCTTTGCTTTATCTGACTATCGGCTATGGGAGCTCAAGGCCTTGCGAATAGATGCTCCGTATTTACCCATCCTGCGACTCTCGAACAGCTTATCTCGAAAGTCGAGTGGGCGTCCCGCACTTACCCAATCTGCGACTCTCGAGCATATGATCTCGAGAGTCGAATGAGCGTCCCGCACTTATCCAATCTACGACTCCCGAGCATACGATCTCGAGAGTCGAATGAGCACTCCGTATTTACTCGATTTGCGACTCTCACTCAGATCATCTCGAGAGTCGGATGAGCGTTCGCGTAAAATCTTAACAGCTAAGTTGGATCTTCATCATTTTGCCTATAACAGATGCCCCCCAAGTCCTTGCCGCCAAGAATTCTTAAGGGAAGGACTTAGCTCACTATCACACGTAACCGCCCGCTGCCTTCATCGAGAACGAAACCATACATGATGGGCTGGAATTAATGAGTGCCAGCTTTCCGCAGCCTTTCCGCAGACAGAAAATGAAGGGGCGCTCGCCACGTGTCAGGGGAGTTAATGGGCGTGCCTGCTTGACTGCTGCGTCGAAGGAGGGGCTGCCACGTATCACCAGATGCGGCGGAATGATTGCATATAAATATACGGAGTCCGCCATTTCTCCGATTTTCTACAGAAGCTTTTCGAAGGGAATTTGCAATCATCTTTTTCATTCTTCTTCCTCCGGTGCTCCTTTCCTTCTTTCTTTCTTTCCTGGGTACAGGCCTTTTTCGTTTCTTTTTCTTTATTCTTAAAACCTCTTCATGGCTGGGAACTCTGACGAGACCACCGTTCCTCTAGGCGATGCCACTCCGGAATCCTCTACTTCTAGCAGTGCGAGGGTTCCGGCAGGGAGATATACAACATCCGGGTATCCTTCTGTTTTATCGGAGGATCGGCTAGCTGAGTTAGGGGAAAAATATCTTATCCCCGACTCAATCATTCTCCGATTGCCCGGAGACGGAGAGACACCAGACTCCCCTCCCCCAGGATGCGTAGGTTTTTACGAGTACCAACTTATCCTGGGGGTACGGTTCCCCCTCCATCCTTTCATACGCGACGTTCTACGATGTTTTAAGATTGCCCCAGGGCAGCTCATCGTGAACGGATGGAGGGTAGTTCTGGGCTCCTTTGCCCTCTGGGCTCAGGCCGGCAACGGGGAGCTCACGGCGGAGGAATTCCTCCGTATGTTCCGTCTGATGAAAGCACCCTCCAGCGAAGGCTGGTAATACCTATGCTACTGGCACCGGGATAACTTCATGCTGGGGAAGCCCTCCTCGAACTATCCCGGCTGGAGGAAGCGATGGTTCTATGCTTCCGGGAACTGGGAGTCTGCCTCCTCCAGGGGTCCAGGAGTGACCCGCTTTTTCTGTGAAGGTAGGCACAGTCCCATATTGTACGGTTTTCTCCAGTTAAGATTTTAGGGTTTTACTTCATTCTTTGACCTCTGTTTGTGCTCGCAGGTATCCCGGCCTTGAGAAAACCAAATTTAAAAGGGGGAATCAACGAGAAGATAGTCAAGGTGTACAAGGTGCCTGTTGGTGATAGGCACATCAAGGCTTGCTTGTCTCCCTCGCGACTTGCAGCAGCAGGCTTAATATCCAGCGAAGAAGTCGCGATGACAAAGGCGGGAGAAAAGAGGGGTCTGTTGCCTCGTCTCAAGGGCACAAACTCCAAGAGGCAGAAGAAAACAACTGTCGAACCATCTCAACCACCCGTCCGTAAGGGTAGCGATCAGCCTGCCCTTCTCGCGAGCACGGCGGGGGCACCAGCAGGGCCCAATATTCCTTCACTGGTGGTCGCAGCTGGACCGCCAGTGATAAACATCGCTGACAACTCCCCGAATGGGGCAGGGTCTAGCTGCCCCCCAGCTGAAGAGGCTCGAGAGCAAATAGAGCCTCGAGAGTCGGCTCCTGTTCACGAGCTGATCCCTGCTGCCGAGCAGGGACTTGCTCGCGAGTCGATGGCCCCACCTCGCGAGCCGGCTGGGTTGGTCGTTGCCCAACCGTCTGGAAGTGGGACATATTCTATCCCTCGCCACCTCCATCCGATATGCAAATTTTTGTTCGAAAATGTCCCCCCCCCCAAACCTTCGGCTCTCTTCCCAAGCCAAGCCCTGAGAACCTCTTCCTCGAAGCGGGAGTGAGGATGGTTCAGGTAAGATCCTGCCAAGGCCTGCTTTAATCTGTTGTTACGTTTCAGAATATTTTCTCACATTTTTCGTTACTTTTGCAGGGCTTAGATCTTATCCTGCGAACGAGGCGTGATATCGTTGCCGCCCGTCGCGTGATAGATGAAGCTAAGGGGAAGAGAGCTGCCTTGGAGAAGGCAGTTTAAGGAAGGGATCAACTCCTCAAGTCCCATGAGGCAGTGATCTCTAAGAGAGATGAGGAAATTAAGATCCTCATAGAGAAAGTCCAAGTTTTGACCGAGAGGAATCAAGCTTTGGACTCCAAGTTCGCGAAGCTCGCCGATTTGAAGGAGAAGGTGGAGAGAGAGAAGGAGATCTTTCGCCAAGACAAGATCGCGTTGGAGGAGCTGCTTGCGGAGGCCAGGTCGCAGCTCAAAGAAGCCAACGACAGCTTGGAGAAGGAGCGCTCCGCTCTTGCACAGCTCAAGGACGACTCGATCCACTGGGACGAGGAGAAAGTCGCCCTTGTAAAACACTTATCATTTGATATTAATGAAAAGTTATTTTTGAAAGTAGTGTTCTTGTTTACTTTCTTTCCTTTGTGCACTGAATGCCTTCCTGTTGCAATGAGTTATACTCAATCCGGGGAGGTCGTAGCGACCATTCCCTCGAAGAGATAGACTGATCTATCGATTGAGAGATGTAATGTGCTCAATCCGGGGGGTGGCGACGACCATACCCTCGTAGAGATAGACTGATCTATCGATTGAGAGATGTGATGTGCTCAATCCGGGGGGTCGTGATGACCATATCCTCGTAGAAATAGACTGATCTATCGATTGAGACTCCAAGTTTACCAAGGGTAGAAGGTCATCCATAAAATGGAAATACAACCATCCTAGGTGAATTTAACCCTACCAAAGGTAGGCAATTGGCCAAGGGATTGTATGCATCCTCTTCAGGGCTATTCAGGTCCAAATAAATGGGATAGCGACCAAAAGATATCTTTCACTTTATTCATAAAATGTTGTTATGAACTACATCGAATCTAGGGATAATATCGTAGCAAATGCTCCACGTGCCAAGGGCGACGTACGGGCTTTCCCTGCATGTCTTCAAGGTAATAAGTACCGGGTCGCACAATCTTAATAACTCGATAAGGGCATTCCCAATTTGGATCCAGCGAATGAGCGGGAACCTCGAGTCTTTGCCTTAGGACTAAATCTCCGAGCTGGAAGGACCTAGGCCGAACTTTAGCATTTTGATAGCGAGCAATACGTTGCTGATATGCGACCGCTCGTAATTGGGAGGTATTTCTTCGTTCTTCCAAGAGGTCGAGATGAAGTCGAAGATCTTCCTGATTACCTATGGGGTCATACTGTTCGATCCGATACGAGGGCACTTAAATTTCCACTGGTACTACCGCATCGACACCAAATGCTAAGGAAAAAGGGGTCTCACCCGTTGATGTACGAGTTGTAGTCCTATATGCCCATAATATCTCTGGTAGAAGTTCTGGCCATTCACCTTTACATTCACCAAGCTTGGTTTTTAAATGGTGCTTAATGATTTTGTTTACTGCCTCGACCTGTCCATTTGCCTGAGGATGATATGGAGAAGTGCGGAGATTACGTATCTTCCATTTGTCACAAAATTCATCAAAGGCCGCATTGTCGAACTGCGTTCCGTTGTCGGTAATTATAGTGTGAGGGAGTCCGAAACGGCATATGATATTTCTCCATATGAACTTGGTAGTTTGTTTCTCAGTAATCTTGGCTAATGGTTCTGTCTCGGCCCATTTGGTGAAGTAATCAACCGCCACAATTGCGAACTTATTTTGTCCCTTTCCCATGGGCAAGGGTCCAATGATATCAACCCCCCACTGAGCGAAAGGCCAAGGGCTATCAAATGGAGTCATCAGTTCGGATGGTACATGAGGTATAGGTGAATATCGTTGGCACTTGTCACATTTTTTAGAAAATTCAATTGCATCTGCTTTCATAGTGGGCCAATAATATCCTTGCCGCATTGCCTTATATGCTAGGGATTGCCCCCTGAGATGATTACCACATGCCCCCTGGTGTACTTCGTCTAGAACACGAAGGGCTTCTTCTGGATGAAGACACCTTAAATAAGGCAAGGAAAACCTCTTGCGCAATAATATTCCGTCTTGCAAGGTATACCTGGCAGCCCGAAGGCGAATTTGTCTTGCAGCTTTCTTGTCCTCTGGTAGGTATCCGTCTCTGAGATACAGGATGATGGGATCCATCCAGCATGGAGATGATTGTACCGATATTACTTGTTCGAGAGTCGCTTGGTCGATACTTAGGTTCTGACGATGCTCGATGGGGACCGAATGTGATAACTCAGATTCTGGTGCAGAGGCGAGCTTTGCCAGGGAATCGGCAAGTTGGTTCTTCTCGCGAGGAATATGAATTATTTCATGAGTCTTTAGTTTTGCGAGCAGGATGAGGACACGAGACTTGTATAAGGCCATCTCTCTTCTTTGGCCTCGAATTCACCAAGGACTTGGTTGACAATGAGCTGGGAGTCGCTATGAATTAACAGATTCTGAATTGCAAAGACAATGGCCAGTTTAAAGCCGACGATCAGGGCTTCATATTCTGCTTCATTATTCGAGATACGAGAATCGAAACGCAGAGCATATTGAAAATGCGACTCGTCAGGAGCCACTAAAATCAGGCCCGCTCCGCTACCACTGGCCCGCGACGACCTGTCCACGAAGAGTGACCAAGGAGGCTGGTCGCTGGTCATTGTATTATCATCAGAAGAGTATGTGAATTCGGCGATGAAGTCAGCCATGGCCTGGCCCTTGACTGCGGTCCTAGGGCAGAATGAGATATCGTGCTCGCTGATCTCGACCGCCCATTTAGTTAAGCGTCCGGAAGCCTCAGGTTTTTGAAGGACTTGCCTCAGTGGATGATTTGTTGGTACTAGAATAGCGTGGGCTTGAAAGTATGGTTGCAGTTTTCGAGCTGCCGTGACTAAAGCTAGGGCCAGCTTTTCCATATCAGAATACCGAGTTTCTGCATCAACCATTGCTCGACTGATATAATAAATGGGCCTTTGCACCCCGGAATCTTCTCTTATTAAAGCGGCGCTAACGGCCGTAGAGAACACAAATAAATACAGAATGAGTTGCTCATGTGCTACAGGTTTAGATAAAATGGGGGGTGTGCTCATGTATAGCTTCAATTGTTGAAAGGCTTCCTCACATTGTGGCATCCATTTCCAATCAGACTTGGCCGTTGCACGAAGGAGTTTGAAGAATGGTAAGCACTTGTCAGATGCTCGCGAGATGAATCTATTCAATGATGCGATACGACCAGCCAGACGCTGGACGTCCTTCAGAGTGGTAGGGGATTTCATCTCTACCAATGCTTTTATCTTTTCAGGATTTGCCTCAATTCCGCGCTGACCAACCATGAACCCAAGAAATTTTCCTGCAGACACTCCGAATGCATATTTTTCTGGGTTCAATTTCATTTGATACCTCCTCATTAGGTCGAAGGCTTCTCGAAGATCAGAAATATGATCATCTTCTACGGTGCTTTTCACGAGCATGTCATCGACATAAACTTCCATATTCCTACCGATTTGAGCGGCGAATATTTTGTTGACGAGACGTTGATAAGTGGCCCCTGCATTTTTAAGACCGAACGGCATTACCTGGTAGCAATATAATCCACGATCTGTGATGAAGGCGGTATGCTGGCTATCAGGTGGATGCATCATGATCTGGTTGTAACCAGAATAAGCATCCATAAAACTGAGCAGAGCTTGTCCAGCTGTTGAATCGACCAACTGGTCAATCCGCGGTGTCGGGAAGCTATCTTTGGGGCATGCTTTGTTCAGATCTGAATAGTCGACGCACTTTCTCCATTTGCCATTAGCTTTCTGGACGAGAACCACGTTCGCGACCCACTCTGGGTAGTCTACTTCTTTTATGAAATTGACCGTGAGTAGCTTCTCGACTTCAGCTTTGATCGCCATTTGTCTTTCTGCAGTGAAGGCACGTCGACGCTGGTGTACAGGCTTATGTTTCGGGTCGATATTGAGACGATGTACAGTGACATTGGGGTCGATGCCTGGCATATCTTTATGAGACCAAGCGAACACGTCCTGGTATTCGGTGAGGAAACGGACCAGATCTTCATGATGGACACTGGTTAAAGAGGATCCAATGTACACGACCCTGGACGGGTCACCTTTGGTTAAGTGAATCGCCACTGTTTCTTCGCCAGGAGTTCCTGATTGGAGAGTATTCTCTCTAGGATCCAATGAAGTGTTGGTGGGAAAGTTGGGTGAACCCTGTGCTATCTCCATAACGGGCGTCGCTTGAGCCTTCTTTCGATCTTGTAGGGCTATCTGGTAGTAAGACCGTGCCTCCTGTTGACTTCCTCGCACGACCCCGATACCATTTGGGGTAGAAAATTTGACACACAGATATGAAGGGTGCAAGGCTGCCCCAATCTTAGTAAGAGACGGCCGCCCCAAAATGGCGTTGTACGCTGATTTTCGATCCACCACGAGGAAGTTTACGAAGACGGTAGTCTTCGTCGGATTTTCTCCAAAAGTAACTGGGAGATCAATGCTTCCTTCAGGTGTAACTACCTCACCTCCGAAACCGAC
This sequence comes from Liriodendron chinense, assembly GCA_003013855.2. Lineage (NCBI taxonomy): Eukaryota > Viridiplantae > Streptophyta > Magnoliopsida > Magnoliales > Magnoliaceae > Liriodendron > Liriodendron chinense. Next base: position 15,276 of record PVNU02001938.1, on the reverse strand, counting down.
GAGGGGGGTCGAAACTGGCTTGAGTAGGCTTCTGGCAAGTGCCATTTTGTTGAAAGCCTCCAAGTATAGAATATCGGCTGAGCTACCTGTATCCACCATAATTCGATGTGTCAGATAATTTGATACCTTCAATGTGACTACGATGGAATCTTCGTGCGGGAAGTGAATTCCCGTTGCATCTTCGAGAGTGAAGGAAATTGGAGGATGGCTGGTTTTTGACGAGCTAGACGTCTGTTCCAGCCAATAGATTTGCTGGGGTTCTTTGGACGCCTTTCGAGCGTATGCTTTTCTTGAAGCTTGAGAATCGCCCCCGCAAGCTGGTCCTCCGACGATGGTGCAGATTTCTCCCGTAGGCTCAGCTTCCTCTTGGTCAGTTTGATGATGAGGTTGTTCCTTTTGGCGAGATGAGGTGTTCGCCCTTTCTGGTGATCGATTTTTACGAGCAACATAATCCTGGAGATGGCCTTTTCGAATAAGGGCTTCGATATGGTCTCGTAGAGAGATGCAGTCCTGGGTTCTATGCCCGTGATCTTTGTGAAAGTAACAGAACTTGCTCTTGTCTCTCTTCTCGGGATCGGATTTGATCTTTGCAGGCCACTTCACATATGACTTGTGTTTAATCTCCATTGAGACCTTTTCATGAGATCGATTGAGAGGAGTGTAGTTATGATATTTACCAGAATAAGGCTTCTTGGGAGAACGATCGCGTTGATCACGACGATATTTTTTATCTGTAGAAGAGGCACCTTCTGGCTTGCGTTTCTTACCCTGTACTCCATGGCGTGTCAACGCGACTTCTTCTGCATTGATATACTTCTGAGCCTTGGCTTGGAACTCTGCCATAGTTTTTGGAGCGCTCTTATCTAAAGTAAACCTGAATTTCTCGCTCGTTATTCCGGCTATGAGGGCTGTAAGACCTTTTTCTTCAGTACAACCCTCAGTTTGAACGGCTTCGGCAGTAAACCGTACTGTGAACTCCTTTATTGTCTCTCCATGCTGCTGTTTTAGATCCATCAGATGGGAGGCTGGCTTCTTAGTGCGAATGCTTCCCATGAATTGAGAGAGGAATATTTCTGATAACTGGGAAAAGGAGCTGATGGAACGAGGCTTTAATCTCCGGAACCACGTACGAGCTGCTTCCTTCAATGTTAGGGAGAAAGCCCTACACATGATTTCTAAGCCATGTCCCTCCAACTCCGTGAGAGACCTGTATGTTTCTAGGTGTTCAAGAGGATCACCAGTACCCGTATACGGGGTGATAACAGGCGTTCGATACTTTTTAGGTAACGGTACCTCCATAACCTCGTTAGTAAAGGGAGACTCGGATTGATGTATCGCCGCCATGATGGTAGATGGCCGATTTGCCTGGTATCGCTGTTCCATGACATCAAAATGATCATGGATTCTTTTGAGATCTCCTTCCCATGGTAGGGTATAGCTTGATGTTTCGGCAGTGCAGACCTGAGGTTGAGGTTGTCGAGACGAACTAAAATGTATAGAATGTGGAGATGGCACAGGGAGATGGCTGCCAAGTGGTGGGACCTGTGGTTCGTCCATAGAATGTCTGGATGCCACTGGTATGGGCTGCGGTGGTAACCCTTCGGAGGCTTGTCTCTGTGGTTCGGGGAAATGCTGATCAAGCCGATTCGACAGGGCCTGAACACCGGCATTTAGAGTTAGCAGAGTGTTTCCGAGGAAACGCAGGACATCGTCTTGATTTCCAGAAGCCTCCAATAATGGGTTTGCTGATGGCATATTTGGGGCTCCTTGAGGGATATTCGTCGAAGTGGGTGGAAGAGAAGGTATGGAATCCGTCTCATCGGGCGAAGGTGGTGCCTGCCTTGAAGTCGAAGGATGAACAGCCTTTTTAGGAGGCATCGCAGAAGGATTTTAATCGGTGGTAAGAACAATTGATTTTGACGATCAAGTTGTTCCCACAGACGGCGCCAAACTGTTAACGTCAGATTTTGTAATAGGATCCTCCAGTCGTTCACCTTCTCTCCAACAGGGATTTCCTTCGCCAGACCTATAAGATGACAGAAAGCAACTAAGGGTGGCTGGTGTCCAGCCGTTAGCCCTCTGATGCTCAAGTCAGGCAAAGCAAGAAGAAGAATAGCCAAGCAAAACGAGACCAGGGATTGAATATTGTGTGTACCTTTCTCTTAATGGAGTCATCCCTTTATATAGATCTGAAGCAATCCAATCTTTTACGTAAGATATCGAGATCCCGCTGATTTCGTGTACGATACTGAGATCCCGCTGATTTCATGGGATAAGATCCTTATCCTTAAAGACGAGATCTAACCCAATGACTTATTTCGACAATCACGTTCCTTGATGGCAGTCCCTTGAGATTCGGAACCACCAGAGAAGATAAGCCCAAAATCGACCTATACGGGCTGCTGGTAGGCGTAGTAGTAGCGCTGATCGCTTATGTAGAGCTGGAAACCGTAGTAACCGGCGAAAAGGAAGGAGACGCCGACGGGGCGGAAACCACCGAACTGGGTGTAGCCCTGCTTGGTGTCGCAGAGGGATTGGACAAGCTGCTCGACGGGAATCGGGTGCTGGTACTGAAGGCTAAGGGGTGTCGCCACAGAAAAAAGCTGTTCGCATGTTAGAATATGGTCGCGAGTCCTAGTGCTCGCTCATTCGGATGTAACCATTTTCAATGACTTGTGAGAAGGTCTGCTCGCAGATCAAGAAGGGAACCTCTGCTTTGTTTTATCTGACTATCGGCTATGGGAGCTCAAGGCCTTGCGAATAGATGCTCCGTATTTATCCATCCTGCTACTCTCGAACAGCTTATCTCGAGAGTCGAGTGGGCGTCCCGCACTTACCCAATCTGCGACTCTCGAGCATATGATCTTGAGAGTCGAATGAGCGTCCCGCACTTATCCAATCTACGACTCCCGAGCATACGATCTCAAGAGTCGAATGGGCACTCCGTATTTACTCGATTTGCGACTCTCGCTCAGATGATCTCGAGAGTCGGATGCGTGTCCACATAAAATCTTAACAGCTAAGTTAGATCTTCATCATTTTGCCTATAACAACGGGTGAGACCCCTTTTTCCTTAGCATTTGGTGTCGATGCAGTAGTACCAGTGGAAATTCAAGTGCCCTCGTATCGGATCGAACAGTATGACCCCATAGGTAATCAGGAAGATCTTCGACTTCATCTCGACCTCTTGGAAGAACGAAGAAATACCTCCCAATTATGAGCGGTCGCATATCAGCAACGTATTGCTCGCTATCAAAATGCTAAAGTTCGGCCTAGGTCCTTCCAGCTCGGAGATTTAGTCCTAAGGCAAAGACTCGGGGTTCCCGCTCGTTCGTTGGATCCAAATTGGGAAGGCCCTTATCGGGTTATTAAGATTGTGCGACCCGGTACTTATTACCTTGAAGACATGCAGGGAAAGCCCGTACGTCGCCCTTGGCACGTGGAGCATTTGCTATGATATTACCCCTAGATTCGATGTAGTTCATAACAACATTTTATGAATAAAGTGAAAGATATCTTTTGGTCGCTATCCCATTTATTTGAACCTGAATAGCCCTGAAGAGGATGCATACAATCCCTTGGCCAATTGCCTACCTTTGGTAGGGTTAAATTCACCTAGGATGGTTGCATTTCCATTTTATGGATGACCTTCTACCCTTGGTAAACTTGGAGTCTCAATTGATAGATCAGTCTATTTCTACGAGGATATGGTCATCACGACCCCCCGGATTGAGCACATCACATCTCTCAATCGATAGATCAGTCTATCTCTACGAGGGTATGGTCGTCGCCACCCCCCGGATTGAGCACATTACATCTCTCAATCGATAGATCAGTCTATCTCTTCGAGGGCATGGTCGCTACGACCTCCCCGGGTTGAGCATAACTCATTGCAACAGGAAGGCATTCAGTGCACAAAGGAAAGAAAGTAAACAAGAACACTACTTTCAAAAATAACTTTTCATTAATATCAAATGATAAGTGTTTACAAAATATCTGCTCGCGAGTACAGGAGAAAGGAAAACAAAAAGGAAATCAATCTCTCGGAGGAGGAGCCGTGCTCTCGACTTTAGGGCCCATTTCTGGAGCCCCTCCAGCCTGCGTGGCTTCGGTCACCTCGTTCTCAGCAGCAGCTTACTCCTCTGCAGCTATGATGGTCGCGACTCGCCCAAATTCCCCCATATCGAAGGATGGGTTCATTCGTTGCACTATTCTTAGCGCAAAGTCGCGACCAGCATCATATGACTCATATCTTTCATCGTCATATAGCTGCGAAGTCCGGAACTCGAAAATTGCCCGAGGTCCTTCCTCCGAGAGCATTTTTACAAGGGCGACTTTCTCCTCATCCCAGTGGATCGAGTCGTCCTTGAGCTGTGCAAGAGCGGAGCGCTCCTTCTCCAAGCTGTCGTTGGCTTCTTTGAGCTGCGACCTGGCCTCCGCAAGCCGCTCCTCCAACGTGATCTTGTCCTGGCGAAAGATCTCCTTCTCTCTCTCCGCCTTCTCCTTCAAATCGGCGAGCTTCGCGAACTTGGAGTCCAAAGCTTGATACCTCTCGATCAAAACTTGGACTTTCTCTATGAAGATCTTAATTTCCTCATCTCTCTTAGAGATCACTGCCTCACGGGACTTGAGGAGTTGATCCCTTCCTTGAACTGCCTTCTCCAATGCAGCTCTCTTCCCCTCAGCTTCATCTATCACGCGACGGGCGGCAACGATATCACGCCTCGTTCGCAGGATAAGATCTAAGCCCTGCAAAAGTAACAAAAAATGTGAGAAAGTATTCTGAAACGTAACAACAGATTAAAGCAGGCCTTGGCAGGATCTTACCTGAACCATCCTTACTCCCGCTTCGAGGAAGAGGTTCTCAGGGCTTGGCTCGGGAAGAGAGCCGAAGGTTTGGGGGGGGACATTTTCGAACAAAAATTTGCATATCGAATGGAGGTGGCGAGGGATAGAATATGTCCCACTTCCAAAGGTTGGGCCGACCAACCCAGCCGGCTCGCGAGGTGGGGCCATCGACTCGCGACAGGTCCCTGCTCGGCAGCAGGGATCAGCTCGCGAACAGGAGCCGGCTCTCGAGGCTCTATTTGCTCTCGAGCCTCTTCAGCTGGGGGGCAGCTGGACCCTGCCCCATCCGGGGAGTTGTCAGCGATGTTTATCACTGGCGGTCCAGCTGCGACCACCAGTGAAGGAATATTGAGCCCTGCTGGTGCCCCCGCCGTGCTCGCGAGAAGGGCAGGCTGATCGCTACCCTTACGGACGGGTGGTTGAGATGGTTCGGCAGTTGTTTTCTTCTGCCTCTTGGAGTTCGTGCCCTTGAGACGAGGCAACAGACCCCTCTTTTCTCCCGCCTTTGTCATCGCGACTTCTTCGCTGGATATTAAGCCTGCTGCTGCAAGTACCGAGGGAGACAAGCAAGCCTTGATGTGCCTATCACCAACAGGCACCTTGTACACCTTGACTATCTTCTCGTTGATTCCCCCTTTTAAATTTGGTTTTCTCAAGGCCGGGATACCTGTGAGCGCAAACAGAGGTCAAAGAATGAAGTAAAACCCTAAAATCTTAACTGGAGAAAATCGTACAATATGGGACTATGCCTACCTTCACAGAAAAAGCTGGTCACTCCTGGACCCCTGGAGGAGGCAGACTCCCAGTTCCCGGAAGCATAGAACCATCGTTTCCTCCAGCCGGGATAGTTCGAGGAGGGCTTCCCCAGCACGAAGTTATCTCGGTGCCAGTAGCATAGGTAGTACCAGCCTTCGCTGGAGGGTGCTTTCTTCAGACGGAACATACGGAGGAATTCCTCGGCCGTGAGCTCCCCGTTGCCGGCCTGATCCCAGAGGGCAAAGGAGCCCAGAACTACCCTCCATCCGTTCACGATGAGCTGCCCGGAGGCAATCTTAAAACATCGTAGAACGTCGCATATGAAAGGATGGAGGGGGACCCGTACCCCCAGGATAAGTTGGTACTCGTAAAAAACTACGCATCCTGGGGGAGGGGAGTCTAGTGTCTCTCCGTCTCCGGGCAATCGGAGAATGACTGAGTCGGGGATAAGATATTTTTTCCGTAACTCAGCTAGCCGATCCTCCGATAAAACAGAAGGATACCCGGATGCTGTATATCTCCCTGTCGGAACCCTCGCACTGGTAGAAGCAGAGGATTCCGGAGTGGCATCGCCTAGAGGAATGGTGGTCTCGTCAGAGTTCCCACCCATGAAGAGGTTTTAAGAATAAAGAAAAAGAAAAGAAAAAGGCCCGTACCCAGGAAAGAAAGAAAGAAGGAAAGGAGCACCGGAGGAAGAAGAATGAAAAAGATGATTGCAAATTCCCTTCGAAAAGCTTCTGTAGAAAATCGGAGAAATGGAGGACTCCGTATATTTATAGGAAATCATTCCGCCGCATCTGGTGATACGTGGCAGCCCCTCCTTCGGCGCAGCAGTCGAGCAGGCACGCCCATTAACTCCCCTGACACGTGGCGAGCGCCCCTTCATTTTCTGTCTACGGAAAGGCTGCAAAAAGCTGGTGCTCATTAATTCCAGCCCATCATGTATGGTTCCGTTCTCGATGAAGGCAGCGGGCGGTTACGTGTGATAGTGAGCTAAGTCCTTCCCTTAAGAATTCTTGGCGGCAAGGACTTGGGGGGCATCTGTTATAGGCAAAATGATGAAGATCCAACTTAGCTGTTAAGATTTTACGCGGACGCCCATCTGACTCTCGAGATCATCTGAGCGAGAGTCGCAAATCGAGTAAATACGGAGTGCCCATTCAACTCTCGAGATCGTATGCTCGGGAGTCGTAGATTGGATAAGTGCGGGACGCTCATTCGACTCTCGAGATCATATGCTCGAGAGTCGCAGATTGGGTAAGTGCGAGACGCCCACTCGACTCACGAGATAAGCTGTTCGAGAGTCCCAGGATGGATAAATACGGAGCATCTATTCGCAAGGCCTTGAGCTCCCATAGCCGATAGTCAGATAGAGCAAAGCAGAGGTTCCCTTCTTGATATGCGAGCAGACCTTCTCACAAGTCATTGAAAAGGGTTACATCCGAATGAGCGAGCACTAGGACTCGCGACTATATTCCAACATGCGAACAGCTTTTTTCTGTGGCGACACCCCTTAGCCTTCAGTACCAGCACCCGATTCCCGTCGAGCAGCTTGTCCAATCCCTCTGCGACACCAAGCAGGGCTACACCCAGTTCGGTGGTTTTCGCCCCGTCGGCGTCTCCTTCCTTTTCGCCGGTTACTACGGTTTCCAGCTCTACATAAGCGATCAGCGCTACTACTACGCCTACCAGCAGCCCGTATAGGTCGATTTTGGGCTTATCTTCTCTGGTGGTTCCGAATCTCAAGGGACTGCCATCAAGGAACGTGATTGCCGAAATAAGTCATTGGGTTAGATCTCGTCTTTAAGGATAAGGATCTTATCCCACGAAATCAGCGGGATCTCAGTATCGTACACGAAATCAGCGGGATCTCGATATCTTACGTAACAGATTGGATTGCTTCAGATCTATATAAAGGGATGACTCCATTAAGAGAAAGGTACACACAATATTCAATCCCTGGTCTCGCTTTGCTTGGCTATTCTTCTTCTTGCTTTGCTTGACTTGAGCATCGGAGGGCTAACGGCTGGACACCAGCCACCCTTAGTTGCTTTCTGTCATCTTATAGGTCTGGCGAAGGAAATCCCTATTGGAGAGAAGGTGAACGACTGGAGGATCCTGTTACCAAATCTGATGTTAACACCCGTTGATGTACGAGTTGTAGTCCTATATGCCCATAATATCTCTGGTAGAAATTCTGGCCATTCACCTTTGCATTCACCAAGCTTGGTTTTTAAATGGTGCTTAATGATTTTGTTTACTGCCTCGACCTGCCCATTTGCCTGAGGATGATATGGAGAAGTGCGGAGATTACGTATCTTCCATTTGTCACAAAATTCATCAAAGGCCGCGTTATCGAAATGCGTTCCGTTGTCGGTAATTATAGTGTGAGGGAGTCCGAAACGGCATATGATATTTCTCCATATGAACTTGGTAGTTTGTTTCTCAGTAATCTTGGCTAATGGTTCTGCCTTGGCCCATTTGGTGAAGTAATCAACCGCCACAATTGCGAACTTATTTTGTCCCTTTCCCATGGGCAAGGGTCCAATGATATCAACCCCACACTGAGCGAAAGGCCAAGGGCTATCAAATGGAGTCATCCGTTCGGATGGTACATGAGGTATAGGTGAATATCGTTCGCACTTGTCACATTTTTTAGAAAATTCAATTGCATCTACTTTCATAGTGGGCCAATAATATCCTTGTCGCATTGCCTTATATGCTAGGGATCGCCCCCTGGGATGATTACCACATGCCCCCTAGTGTACTTCGTCTAGAACACGAAGGGCTTCTTCTGGATGAAGACACCTTAAATAAGGCAAGGAAAAGCTCTTGCGCAATAATATTCGTCTTGCAAGGTATACCTGGCAGCCCGAAGGCGAATTTGTCTTGTAGCTTTCTTGTCCTCTGGTAGGTATCCATCTCTGAGATACAGGATGATGGGATCCATCCAGCATGGAGATGATTGTACCGATATTACTTGTTCGAGAATCGCTTGGTCGATACTTAGGTTCTGACGATGCTCGATGGGGACCGAATGTGATAACTCAGATTCTGGTGCAGAGGCGAGCTTTGCCAGGGAATCGGCAAGTTGGTTCTTCTCGCGAGGAATATGAATTATTTCATGAGTCTTCAGTTTTGTGAGCAGGATGAGGACACGAGACTTGTATAAGGCCATCCTCTCTTCTTTGGCCTCGAATTCACCAAGGACTTGGTTGACAATGAGCTGGGAGTCGCTATGAATTAACAGATTCTGAATTGCAAGGACAATGGCCAGTTCGAGGCCGACGATCAGGGCTTCATATTCTGCTTCATTATTCGAGATACGAGAATCGAAACGTAGAGCATAGTGGAAATGCGACCCATCGGGAGCCACTAAAATCAGGCCCGCTCTGCTACCACTGGCCCGCGACGACCAGTGCACAAAGAGTGACCAAGGAGGCTGGTCGCTGGTCATTATATTATCATTAGAAGAGTATGTGAATTCGGCGATGAAGTCAGCCACGGCCTGGCCCTTGACTGCGGTCCTAGGGCAGAATGAGATATCGTGCTCGCTGATCTCAACCGCGCATTTAGTTAAGCATCCGGAAGCCTCAGGTTTTTGAAGGACTTGCCGCAGTGGATGATTTGTTGGTACTAGAATAGCGTGGGCTTGAAAGTATGGTCGCAGTTTTCGAGCTGCCGTGACTAAAGCTAGGGCCAGCTTTTCCATATCAGAATACCGAGTTTCTGCATCAACCATTGCTCGACTGATATAATAAACAGGCCTTTGCACCCCGGAATCTTCTCTTATTAAAGCGGCGCTAACGGCCGTAGAGGACACAAATAAATACAGAATGAGTTGCTCATGTGCTACAGGTTTAGATAAAATGGGGGGTGTCCTCATGTATAGCTTCAATTGTTGAAAGGCTTCCTCACATTGTGGCGTCCATTTCCAATCAGACTTGGCCGTTGCACGAAGGAGTTTGAAGAATGGTAAGCACTTGTCAGATGCTCGCGAGATGAATCTATTCAATGATGCGATACGACCAGCCAGACACTGGACGTCCTTCAGAGTGGTAGGGGATTTCATCTCTACCAATGCTTTTATCTTTTCAGGATTTGCCTCAATTCCGCGCTGACCAACCATGAACCCGAGAAATTTTCCTGCAGACACTCCGAATGCACATTTTTCTGGGTTCAATTTCATTTGATACCTCCTCATTAGGTCGAAGGCTTCTCGAAGATTAGAAATATGATCATCTTCTACGGTGCTTTTCACGAGCATGTCATCGACATAAACTTCCATATTCCTACCGATTTGAGCGGCGAATATTTTGTTGACGAGACGTTGATAAGTGGCCCCTGCATTTTTAAGACCGAACGGCATTACCTGGTAGCAATATAATCCACGATCTGTGATGAAGGCGGTATGCTGGCTATCAGGTGGATGCATCATGATCTGGTTTTAACCAGAATAAGCATCCATAAAACTGAGCAGAGCGTGTCCAGCTGTTGAATCGACCAACTGGTCAATCCGCGGTGTCGGAAAGCTATCTTTGGGGCATGCTTTGTTCAGATCTGAATAGTCGACGCACATTCTCCATTTGCCATTAGCTTTCCGGACGAGAACCACGTTCGCGACCCACTCTGGGTAGTCTACTTCTTTTATGAAATTGACCGTGAATAGCTTCTCGACTTCAGCTTTGATCGTCATTTGTCTTTCTGCAGTGAAGGCACGTCGACGCTGGTGTACGGGCTTATGTTTCGGGTCGATATTGAGACGATGTACAGTGACATTGGGGTCGATGCCTGGCATATCTTTATGAGACCAAGCGAACACGTCCTGGTATTCGATGAGGAAACGGACCAAATCTTCATGATGGACACTGGTTAAAGAGGATCCAATGTACACGACCCTGGATGGGTCACCTTTGGTTAAGTGAATCGCCACTGTTTCTTTGCCAGGAGTTCCTGATTGGAGAGTATTCTCTCTCGGATCCAACGAAGTGTTGGTGGGAAAGTTGGGTGAACCCTGTGCTATCTCCATAACGGGCGTCGCTTGAGCCTTCTTTCGATCTTGTAGGGCTATCTGGTAGCAAGACCGTGCCTCCTGTTGACTTCCTCGCACGACCCCGATACCATTTGGGGTAGGAAATTTGACACACAGATATGAAGGGTGCAAGGCTGCCCCAATCTTAGTAAGAGACGGCCGCCCCAAAATGGCGTTGTACGCTGATTTTCGATCCACCACGAGGAAGTTTACGAAGACGGTAGTCTTCGTCGGATTTTCTCCAAAAGTAACTGGGAGATCAATGCTTCCTTCAGGTGTAACTACGTCACCTCCGAAACCGACGAGGGGGGTCGAAACTGGCTTGAGTAGGCTTCTGGCAAGTGCCATTTTGTTGAAAGCCTCCAAGTATAGAATATCGGCTGAGCTACCTGTATCCACCATAATTCGATGTGTCAGATAATTTGATACCTTCAATGTGACTACAATGGAATCTTCGTGCGGGAAGTGAATTCCCGTTGCATCTTCGAGAGTGAAGGAAATTGAAGGATGGCTGGTTTTTTACGAGCTAGACGTCTGTTCCAGCCAATAGATTTGCTGGGGTTCTTTGGACGCCTTTTGAGCGTATGCTTTTCTTGAAGCTTGAGAATCGCCCCCGCAAGCTGGTCCTCCGACGATGGTGCGGATTTCTCCCGTAGGCTCAGCTTCCTCTTGGTCAGTTTGATGATGAGGTTGTTCCTTTTGGCGAGATGAGGTGTTCGCCCTTTCTGGTGATCGATTTTTACGAGCATCATAATCCTGGATATGGCCTTTTTGAATAAGGGCTTCGATATGGTCTCGTAGAGAGATGCAGTCCTGGGTTCTATGCCCGTAATCTTTGTGAAAGTAACAGAACTTGCTCTTGTCTCTCTTCTCCAGATCGAATTTGATCTTTGCAGGCCACTTCACATATGGCTTGTGTTTAATCTCCATTAAGACCTTTTCATGAGATCGATTAAGAGGAGTGTAGTTATGATATTTACCAGAATAAGGCTTCTTGGGAGAACGATCGCGTTGATCACGACGATATTTTTTATCTGTAGAAGAGGCTCCTTCTGGCTTGCGTTTCTTACCTTGTACTCCATGGCGTGTCAACGCGACTTCTTCTGCATTGATATACTTCTGAGCTTTGGCTTGGAACTCTGCCATAGTTTTTGGAGGGCTCTTATATAAAGCAAACCTTAATTTCTCGCTCGTTATTCCAGCTATGAGGGCTGTAAGACCTTTTTCTTCAGTATAACCCTCAGTTTGAACGGCTTCGGCAGTAAACCGTACTGTGAACTCCTTTAGTGTCTCTCCATGTTGCTGTTTTAGATCCATCAGATGGGAGGCTGGCTTCTTAGTGCGAATGCTTCCCATGAATTGAGAAAGGAATATTTCCGATAACTGAGAAAAGGAGCTGATGGAACGAGGCTTTAATCCCCAGAACCACGTACAAGCTGCTTCCTTTAATGTTAGGGAGAAAGCCCTACACATGATTTCTGAGCCATGTCCCTCCAACTCCATGAGAGACCTATATGTTTCTTGGTGTTTAAGAGGATCACCAGTACCCGTATACGGGGTGATAACAGGCGTTCGATACTTTTTAGGTAACGGTGCCTCCATAACCTCGCTAGTAAAGGGAGACTCGGATTGATGTATCGCCGCCATGATGGTAGATGGCCGATTTGCCTGGTATCGCTGCTCCATGACATCAAAACGATCATGGATTCTTTTGAGATCTCCTTTCCATGGTAGGGTATAGCCTGATGTTTCGACAGTGGAGCCCTGAGGTTGAGGTTGTCGAGACGAACTAGAATGTATAGAATGTGGAGACGGCACAGGGAGATGGCTGCCAAGTGGTGGGACCTGTGGTTCGTCCATAGAATGTCTGGATGCCACTAGTATGGGCTGCGGTGGTAACCCTTCGGAGGCTTGTCTCTGTGGTTCGGAAAAATGCTGATCAAGCCGATTCGACAGGGCCTGAACTCCGGCATTTAGAGTTAGGAAAGTGTTTTCGAGGAAACGCAGGACATCGTCTTGATTTCCAGAAGCCTCCAATAATGGGTTTGCTGATGGCATATTTGGGGCTCCTTGAGGGATATTCGTCGAAGTGGGTGGAAGAGCAGGTATGGAATCCGTCTCATCGGGCGGAGGTGGTGCCTGCCTTGGAGTCGAAGGATGAACAGCCTTTTTAGGAGGCATCGCAGAAGAATTTTAATCGGTGGTAAGAACAATTGATTTTGACGATCAAGTCGCTCCCACAGACGGCGCCAAACTGTTAACGTCAGATTTTGTAACAGGATCCTCCAGTCGTTCACCTTCTTTCCAACAGGAATTTCCTCCGCCAGACCTGTAAGAAGACAGAAAGTAACTAAGGGTGGCTGGTGTCCAGCCGTTAGCCCTCCGATGCTCAAGTCAGGCAAAGCAAAAAGAAGAATAGTCAAGCAAAGCGAGACCAGGGATTGAATATTGTGTGTACCTTTCTCTTAATGGAGTCATCCCTTTATATAGATCTGAAGCAATCCAATCTGTTACGTAAGATATCGAGATCCCGCTGATTTCGTGTACGATACTGAGATCCCGCTGATTTCGTGGGATAAGATCCTTATCCTTAAAGACGAGATCTAACCCAATGACTTATTTCGGCAATCACGTTCCTTGATGGCAATCCCTTGAGATTCGAAACCACCAGAGAAGATAAGCCCAAAATCGACCTATATGGGCTGCTGGTAGGCGTAGTAGTAGTGCTGATCGCTTATGTAGAGCTGGAAACCGTAGTAACCGGCGAAAAGGAAGGAGACGCCGACGGGGCGGAAACCACCGAACTGGGTGTAGCCCTGCTTGGTGTCGCAGAGGGATTGGACAAGCTGCTCGATGGGAATCGGGTGCTGGTACTGAAGGCTAAGGGGTGTCGCCACAGAAAAAAGCTGTTCGCATGTTGGAATATGGTCGCGAGTCCTATTGCTCGCTCATTCGGATGTAAACCTTTTCAATGACTTGTGAGAAGGTCTGCTCGCAGATCAAGAAGGGAACCTTTGGTTTGCTTTATCTAACTATCGGCTATGGGAGCTCAAGGCCTTGCGAATCGATGCTCCGTATTTATCCATCCTGCGACTCTCGAACAGCTTATCTCGAGAGTCGAGTGGGCGTCCCGCACTTACCCAATCTGCGACTCTCGAGCATATGATCTCGAGAGTCGAATAAGCGTCCCGCACTTATCCAATCTACGACTCCCGAGCATACGATCTCGAGAGTCGAATGGGCACTCCGTATTTACTCGATTTGCGACTCTCGCTCAAATGATCTCGAGAGTCGGATGGGCGTCCGCATAAAATCTTAACAGCTAAGTTGGATCTTCATCATTTTGCCTATAACAGCCTCTAATCACACAGTACAACTCTAGGGCCCATCTCTGGGATGGGTGGCCTCGGGAAGACTAACTATGACTCTGGACATCTCATGTCATGTCCATGATTCCGTTTTAAATGAGTAGGGCACTATGCGATGCCGAATAATGAGGTCCTTAGTGTTGACAATGTTTCTCGCGAGAGTGAGTGATTCAATAGTTTACAGATTAAGTTTCTTTACTTTGACGTCGGATAGTCCCTTGAAGACATGGCGATGGCCATTATCCGAGTTTTCATGTGCACAAATGAAATGTTTTGAGTAGAAAGATTTATGAATGCTAAAGGAGTAGTTTTAGGGAGATTGGGGGCACGCATTATACGTAAATGGGGAGTACCGCAATCATCCCAGGCCATTGGGACTCTCTAATGCGCTCTAAGATAGTCATGGGGAGGTCTGGCATGCGAAACATCCTTAAAGATGTCGCTTATTGATCACATTTGTTCCTAGGAAATACATCGCAGGGGGGTCAGAAAGCTGCCGCCCGAGCTGGTAACCAGGATGGAAAATAGCCTCCGGTGCGGGTCAAGAGTACCCTAGTGTGGCGGTGGCACGAGCGCCACACGATTGAAACTGTTGTAGCGCGGCGGTCGTGCTGGGACTTCCGGGCAGCCCTGGCCCTTTGCCATTTACTAGTCGTGGGGCTAAAAGTCACCGCGCTGAGCACCTACACGGCGGCCATGCATGTGTTAATACCGTCGCGCAAGCTGACTTCTCCTTAGGGATTTGGCTATGACAAGTGGTTTATAAGGTCTCCGTCGATCGGAAAAGGATTCTGTCAATCAAAAAAGGATTTCGACAATGGGGGATGGATTCTAATGATCGGGAAAGGATTTCAGCGACCGAGAATGGATTTCGATGATCGAAAAAGGATTCCAACAATCAGAAAAGGATTCCAGCAACCGGAAAAGGATTCTAACGGAGTACCCGAGCTCTCTCTTGTGACCAATGGTTAATAACCTGCAATCTTTCTCCAAATCGGGGTATTTATAGCTAAAAAATGCAGAGAACTAGCCAATAGAGAGTTACCACGTGGACTATGGCGTGGGGCTTCAGATTGTGTCGCGCGACAGTAGCTTGGAGACAAATCCCTATGCGCGGAGGGCGCACGACTAAATTCATCCCACGTGGAAGTCGCACGCGGCCATTCAAGTCGGTGTGGCTGCAGTGCAACGGAAAACTCGACCGCGTAGCCGCCGTGCAAGGACCTCTAGCCTTCCCCCGATGGGCGGTCCCCGTCCTTTGTCGCAACCTTC